>JADOBO010000140.1:0-5000 GCA_016403345.1 Corylus heterophylla | reverse complement strand
TTTCTTCAATATTTGACTATTTGTGTCAATGCATTGGGTGAACAGTAAAGTATTGTGTCAATCCATGTTTTTGTCTCATTTGTTGCTTAATTGCATTTGTTGTGACTTGTGAGCAAGTGGCCGTGAGAATTTCAAGGTGTTGAATCAAACAAATATTCTCTTCTCTTGCATCAACAAGTGGGAATTTATTAGTATTATTATTTATTGATGATGATGAGAATTTTATTTGTAGGTGATGGGAAAACCAAATACAATACTTGACTTTTTCAAAAAACAAAATACACAAAGTTCAAATGCCAATGTTGGTGATGCGTCATCGCCAACTTCGATATCCCAATGCCCGAAAATTCTCCTAACAAATCTCAAGAATTGACATCAATGAATTTGATATTAGTTCATTGGAATTTGATCCTAGATTGCATCGTCAATTTGGGATTATGATCCTAATCAACAGGATGAAATTTGACGAGCTTACATTAGAAATGGTCCATATCGACGTAATGTCTCAAAGTACCCAAAATCGGACCAAAAGATCACCTTCGTAGCTTTCAACCTTCGTGGTACCAGCTATTTCCTACATGGCTTGAATATTCACGTGATAAAGATGCTGCATTTTGTTTGCCATGCTTTCCTTTAGTAAGCCATCTGGGCATCCCACGCAACGTGTATTTACTATAGATGGATTTAGGAATTGGAAGAAAGTTAGAGATAGAAAACATTGTGCTTTTCTCAATCATATAGGAAAAGATCCTAGTTCATTTCACAGAATTGCTGAGAAGTCATACGACGACTTGAAGAACCAGTCTCAACACATACAAAATGTGTTTGAAAAGTTCACTTCAGAACAAATTGCAAACAATCGATTACAGTTGAAAACCTCTATTGATGTTGTTCGAGTGCTTGCATTTCAAAGTGTTGCTTTTAGAGGTCGGGATGAAAGTGTGGGTTCAAAGAATCGTGGAAATTTTCTTGAAATATTGGATTTGACGGTTTCATATAATAAAGAGATTGCTGAAGTGATAGCTAAAGCTCCAAAAAATGCCTCTTACACATCACCAAAGATACAAAAAGAAATTTTACATGTTTTTTCAACCAAATTGAAAAAGGCAATTCGTGATGAAATTGGTGATGTAAAGTTTTGCATAATTGTTGATGAAGCTCGTGATGAGTCAATGAAGGAGCAAATGGCCATAGTTTTAAGATTTGTTAACAAAAATGATTTTGTGCGAGAACAATTTTTTGGGCCTGTTCAAGTCTTTGATACTGTGGCATTAACCCTAAAAAAATGTATATATTTTGTATTGTCTAAACATGGGCTAGACATTCAAAATATTCGAGGGCAGGGAAACAATGGTGCAAGTAACATGCGAAGTGGGTGGAATGGGTTGCAAACTTTGGTTTCAAATGATTGTCCATATGCCTACTACATTCATTGTTTTGCACATCTTTTGCAATTGGCATTAGTGGCGTCATCAAAAGAACTTATTAGTATTCATCAATTTTTTACCAATTTGAATTCTATTGTCAATATTGTGTGTGCCTCATGCAATCGATTTGAAGAATCGCAGGTTGCTCAAGTCTGCTGAAAATGTTTACATGATTGAAATTGATGAGATTGAGACTGGAAGGGGACTTAATCAAATTCGTACTTTACAACGAGTTGGAGATACTCATTGGCGTTCTTACTTAAGATCAGTTTCTAACTTGATCAAAATATTTAGTCCAATTTGTGAAGTTATTGTTAAACTCATTGATATGGGAACTACTTCTTCCCAACGAGCAGAAGCGGATTCAATTCATCAGGTAATGACTTCATTTGAATTTGTATTCATCTTACATCTCATGAAAGAAACTATGCAGATTACTGATCATTTATGTATGACTTTGCAATCCAAATCTCAAGATATTTTAAGTGTTATGCATCTTGTTTCATCCACTAAAACGTGTATTCAACAATATAGAGATGATAAATGGGATATTTTGCTTGCCAATGTAAAGTCGTTTTGCAATAAACGCAACATAGATGTTCCAGATATGAATGCTTGTTATGTGGAGAGACGAGGTCGAGCTCGCCATCAACAAGCCACCATTACAATTGAACATTATTATCGAGTGGATATTTTTTGTGCCATAATAGATGCTTAATTGCAAGAATTAAATCGCCGGTTTAGTGAGGATGCAATGGAGTTGCTTATTCTCGGCTCAGCTCTTGATCCTCGAGTTGCTCCTGAATCTCTTAGAATTGATGATATATGTCGGTTGGTAAACAAGTTTTATCCGCAAGACTTTACAGATCATGAAAAAGAACGTTTGGAAATAGAACTTCACCATTATGAGCACAATGTAGTTTGTTGGTGGGTAAATTTTCCTTGGTGGTTCTTTGATTTTCGAGTGAGTTAGAGAAATTTATTTGGGTTATTGTTTTTGGATGCTCAGTGTGGGATGGATTGGAGAGGTTGAGGGATGACTTTGGGAAAACCTTTTGTGTTTTTGTTGTTTAATCTCAATGATTGACGAGAAGAATGCTTTTCTCAAATTGTCGATAGTTGGATAGCTAAGTATGACCCTAATGGCTTGCCGAACCACCCCTTGGGCCTTGGGGTGGTTCGCCACCCTAGATGGCGGGCCGGGGTGGCGAACCACCCAGCCAAAATGGTGGCCGCCACCCCAATTGTAATTTTTAATTTTTTTTCTTTTTTTAGTTTTTCATGGATTTTTTATTAAAAAAATGACGTGGCACCCAAAACCTAGGTATCACGCCATATGGTAACCACATGTAAAGGTGACGTTATGCTCCATTAAAAATCTAACGGAATGTTAATAGAGGTACCAAGTGAGTTTATTTGCAAACCACGGTACCATTTGTGATATTTTTGAAAACCTGTGTCTCTTTGATTTTGGTGCAAACCATCGGTACTAGATTTGTATTTAACCCTTAAAATTATAATATTAACGATCATTGTAGAATATAACATAGATCAAGCGCCTTGCATTGAATGTGTCATCCAACTAGTGATTGGAAACGCGTTCTCCCAATTTAAGTTGATTAGTTCCTTTGTCCGTTGGCGGTTGTACAATGGAGGGAGCGGTGGTGCGAACCAGAAGAACAAAGCAAGCAGCGAAGAACAAGCGAGAGGCTAAACCGGTCTGCAAAGAAGAAATGAACTTGAGGCCAAGAAGACGCAAGCCATCACCTATTCAAAGCCATCACTGCATCCTAGAAGACTTTGAAGCCTATGCTCGCACCAACACCGCCCCAAATGGTACTTCCTAGCTCTTCATTCTCTTTTTACTCGAATGCTCAATTTACCATTGTCGGAAAATAGCAAAACATAATTCAATCTCTGTTTTCAACAAATTTTATTGTTTCTTTCTTGTGTTGTGTGCTAGGCGTGACATTTTGAGACAATATTCTTTGGTGCATCTTGAGCTTTTCAACATTGTTGACGAAATCAAGAAGGTCTCCAAGGCCTCTGTAGTACATCCAAAGAGTGTCAATGCAGAGAATTCAACAAGTATGTCCGTACGTATGTATGTATGTATGTATGTATGTATATATACACGTATGTATGTATATATATGTATGTATTGTATGTCTATATATGTATGTATGTCGATGTATGTATATATATATGTACGTATGTATATGTATATACGTATGTATGTTTGTATACATGTATGTATGTATGTATGTTTGTATGTATGTCTACATATGTATTTATGTATGTATGTATGTATATGTGTGTGTGTGTGTGTGTGTATGTATGTACAGTGGTGGAGCCACGTGGTACCTTGGGGGTGCCACAGCAACCCCAAGGATTTAAATTTTTTTTTTTAAAAAAAACAAAAAAAACAAAAAAAACCACAGCACCCTCAAACTTAACACACATCACATGTTTGATGTAATATCTTAATGATGTGTAGTTGGTCAAATTTTTCTTGTTTTTCTTGGCATGATTATGGTCAGAGACCGTAAAGTGCAGTTCTAGACTTTTTTTTTTTTTTTTGTATTTCTATCTTTTTGATATAGTGTCGACATGTTATATTTCTAATATATCAATTTCAGCCCATATTTATGAACTTTTATAGATATTTTTTGTGATGCATAGATTGTGTGAATTACCAAATTTTTAGGACACAAAAAAAAATTTTAGCGGCACCCCCAATATAAAATAGCTGGCTCCGCCACTGTGTATGTATGTATGTATGTGTGTGTGTGTGTGCATGTATGTATGTATGTAATGATACATGTATGTATATGTATGTATGTATGTATGTATGCATGTCCATGTATGTATGTATGTATGCATGTCCATGTATGTATGTATGTATGCATGTCTATGTATGTATGTATGTATATATATATTAAAAATATTAAAATTATAATATTAAGGTTATAGTATAATATAACATGATCAACCACGTGCATTGCACGTGCCATCTCAACTAGTGATTGGAAACACGTTCTCCCAATTTAAGTCGATTAGTTGCTCTTTCCGTCTGCGGTTGTGCGATGGAGGGGCGGTAGTGCGAACCACAACAATGCAAAGCGAATAAGCAGAGAGGTTGAACCCTGCCACGCAATGCGAAATGAACCTAGAGCCCATGAAGACGCGAGCCATCACCTATTCAAAGCCATCACTTGTGTCCTAGAAGACTTCGACGCCTATGCTCACACCAACACCACCTCCAAATGGTCATTCCTCGCTCTTCATTCTCCATTTTACTCACAATGCACAGATTTACTCTGTCTAGAGAATAGCACGAACATAATTCCATTCTCGCCAACAAATTTTATTTTTCTTTCTTGTGTTGTGTGCTAGGCATGACATTTTGGGACAATATTCTATGGTTAATCTTGAGCTTTTCAACATTGTTAACAAAATCAAGAAGGTCTCCCAAGGCCTTTGTAGTACATCAAAAGAATGTCAATGCAGAGAATTCTACAAGTATGTATGTATGTATGTATGCATACATGCATGTATGTCTATGTATGCATG
>JADOBO010000139.1:0-50417 GCA_016403345.1 Corylus heterophylla | reverse complement strand
CTCCGAAATCCCTCTCTCTTTCCCTCTCCTCCCTCTCCCTCTTCTCCTTCCTCTCCTTCTCCTCCTCCTCCTCCTGCTGCCGCCTCTTCTCAAGCTCCCTCCTCATCTCCGCCTCCACAGCCTTCCTCTTCTTCTCCCTCCGGTACTCCTCGTAGTCGTTCGGCCTCGCCGGATCGTACTCCTCCATCACCGTCGACGTCACGCCCACCAATGCCGTTTGGGCTACGTCTTCCGGCACTACCGACACCGAATGCGCCGGCACTACCGAGGAAATTGCAATCTTGGGCTGTGCCGGCGCCGAAGTGGAGGTCTTGGGCTTGGTTTGGGATTTGAGAATGGTCTGCGGCGGTGCAAACACCGACAACGACTTGCGGAGGTTCGGCGGCGCCATCTTGGCGCTGCTAGACCACACGGTTGCATTGCTCGGCTTCTCTTCCTCCGCCGAGGAGGGTGGAGGGAGGTCTCCGTACAACCCACCTAGCATTTCGACACCTGTGCGCTTTCCTCTATCTCTCTCTCTCTAGAATTCCGAGTTTTGGGGTCTCAATTAGGGATTTGCGTGGCAACGATGAGAGGGATTTGAATCGAATCGAACCGAGTGTGAGAGTAGGCAACTGGTTGAATTAGGATTTTAGGGCAGCCAGAGTGGAGCTTAAGTAAAATAATTTGTTTAAATTTGATTCATTTATTTTTGTTGGTTTTAATTTTCCAATAAGAGCTGAATCAGTTGAATAATTTATTCAAATTTTATTTATTTTAGTTTTTGAAACAACACAATTTTCTTTTCTTTTTTTTTTTATAAGAGATGTGCAATAAAAGACAATCAAAATAAAATAACATTATTTGTCATAGCTTCAAACCAGTTGCAAAACGAGCTGTGAATGCTAAGAAATACGACAACGAGAACCGGTGAGGATTGGTGTTCGCATGTTAGATTCAAATAGTGTCGAAGCATGTGTATAAAATTATATAAGTTAAGTCTAATTTAATTATTTAATTGAACGGGTTGACCCTCAACCCCTAACATGCAAATTTCGTATTAGGTTTGTCTTGAGTTGTTAAGTCGGGTAAAAAATTACGAGTTTTAATGTTATAAGTCAAATTCAAGTCGTATCGAAACATAAGTATATAAAATCACTTCAAATCCATTTGAGAGGAGAGACGATAGGGATTAGAAAAACTCTTTTTTTTTTTTTGGTTAACACTCTAGTACTCAACAAAAAGCTTAAATAATTTAGAGAGCCAAATGTAGCATCGTTTTAGTATGTTTTTTGCTACTAGGCTAAGGATGTGTTTATGATTGCAATTTTACAAGAATAATCAATATTTTTAATAGATAATGCAAAATGTAAGACATTTGACATTATGATTTAAAAAGCACTTAATCTAAAATATGAAAAAAAAAAAAAAAAAAATCTACAATTTCTATAAACTAATTATAGGGTACTTATTTGAAAAAACGCGAATTTAAACTAAAATTATGATTTTGCATAACAAATATTTGATAAAAATATATATTTTATATATTTTGCCAAATGTCTTTACAATTTAAAAAAGTAGTGATTCTAAAAACGTAATTTTTAAAATCGCACTTATTAAAACTGCAAGTGTGATTGGCGGGATGGAAAGTCTAGCTTGACCTTGAGCACTACATCACAAGTATGATTGGCACAAATCATTGTTATACTAACTAGAACTAAGAAGGACAACTTCGAATTTTTAGCCTAATTTAGATGAATTTAACATATTTTATGCACAAATTATTGTTTTTTTAGTGCTATTGTGTTTGGACTGTAAGGAGTATTCACTTTTGACTCAACAAATTTTAGTTACATTTTAATTAAAGAAAGCCGTTTTGTATTTTAGTTACTCACTTTATCAAAACACCTATATTCCACTTTTATTATTCCTTAAAAGGAGAGAGAATTAGATTGAATTTTTATTAGTTCATTATGCATCGTTCAATGACTAGCCTTTTTTTTTTTTTTTTTTTGTTTAAATAAAGAAAGAAATCATGGAGAGGGGATGCATGTCATTAGGTACCAAAAGTGAATGAGGCTAATCGATATGAACGTTTAGAGTACTATTAGCAACTTCAGCAAAACTATTTTTTTGTTAGTTTGGTGAGCCAATTTAGTCAATATTGTTCACTCATCAAATATTATGGGTGAAAAGACAGTTACTATGGTTATTGCCTAAAACTACTAACTGTAATCGCTTAGGCGGCTAACCGCCTAAAACGGTTAGCGGTTAGTAACTCTAATAACCGCTAACCGCTTTTTAAAAGAAAAAATTTAAAAATTTTAATTTTTTTTTTTTTTTTAAAAAAACATTTCTAGATTTTTATATATTTACAATTTTAAATGATTTATATATATATATATATATATATATATATATATGCGGTTAGCTGCCTTTTCACTCCTACCAAATACATAAAAATTTATTAAAAACTTTTTTTGCTCTCCTCTTTTCTTTCCCTTTCTCAAGCATGCCTCACTCCTCCATTTTCTTTGCCTTCTCAAATGGTTTGGGTACTAGATTTGGGTGTATAAATGGATTCAAAGCCAATCCATTTTCTGGGTATAATTGCTTTGTTGAATGATTTACAACTTTTTTGATGAATTTCCTGTGGACAATTGATAGACCAAACTCGTCGTAGTCACCCTTGGAAATCCACATTTGCTGGAAGGTACTGAGGGATCTAGACACTGTTCTTCCTTTATTGAATGATCTTTTTAGCTTATTAACTATCTTTCTAATTCAGTTTACAGTTTATAAAAGCATTTTGTTATTTAGATATAGAGAATATAGAGTAGAAACCTGCACCTTTTGTTTGGAATATAACAAAATCTGGTTTTAATGTGTGTTGGGAATAATGTCACTCAACCGGTCTTTCAGAAGAATAATGGGCTTGAGGGTCTCAGTCTACGAAGATGTTACAACAAAGAGGCTCTAAAAGCAATTCTTATCTTGCATCATCATCGGTTCAAGAACTAACAACCCAAGCCCACCTACGAAGGGTCATTTTAAGAATAAGCACATCTCGGGAACACGAAGAATTCCCAGAATAGATACGTCACGGGAAAACATGGTAGGTTGATATACTAGAGTTATTCCTGGATCAAGCTCATCACGAGACCACCAAGATTCATTTTCTACATACAAACCTATGATAGATATATTCGGGAACACAAGATCAAGGCATCTCGTGATGCAGAAGGTGCATCTTTATCTCAAAATCTTTGGAAGAGTACGGGTCTAAATCCCTAATTTTTCGGGACCGATTCTTATCTTGAAGAATTCAGATTAGATTTCTACTCCGAGTTGGATTGGAGTAGGAATCATAATGCGGGTCTAGCAAAAACTCTTCAGTATCCTAAAGAACCCGGTCTAACGGTCCTAGTCCAAGTTGAATTGGAGTTGAGCTCGAATCCAATTAAACTTCTCTACACTGCAGTCAAATTGAAATAGAAAGCTTAATCCATGTTAAACTAAATGTCTAAATCTCTTTACCTATTAATAGGCTCATACACCAAGTATAAAACTCAAACGGAAAAATTGTGCTTTAGCCATTATACAGATTTTCTCCAAGAAACTCACTTAGGCATTAGAGTGAGATCTCGTTGGCACAACCGGCAAACTCTTTTTTTAATTGTTTTTGTTTTGCAGTGATATATATATATATATATATATATATATATATATATATATATATATATATATATCAATGAAATAGTGACAATAAATTGTTAAAATAATAATGCTATTGAGGGTGCTTTAAAAAAATTGATAATTAGAATAGAAAAATATATATATACTTTTGACTATTTTGGTTAAGATGCTACGTAATGATGGTTTATAAACCATAATAAAAAAAATAAAAATAAAAAAGGAGGTTCAGCCACACATGCCTCACATCTATCTCTGTCTTCCCAAAACTCTAAACCAGACAAGATTTTCCAAAGAAAATAAAAATGATGATAATGTCGACCAATGTTGTATTGTACTTGCATGCGCATGTCCACTACTACGTACATGTCGAAAAAAATAAATAAATAAATAAAAATCCTGAACTATCACACGTTTCGAGAATTTTTATTTTAAAAACTTTTAATTTTATCTCTTAAATTTTTAATTTGATGTAATTTACCATTATGTCAATTTTTAACGATAAAATAACTATTATATCCCTGATTTTTTTATAAAATTTCAAATTTATTCTTACTTTCAAATTAAACATAAAAAATAAATTAAAATAAAAAAGTGACCTACAGTTGGGCTATCTTGTGACCCTTTTTTTATTTTTTTAAAAATAAGAAAAAGAAAATCAAAGAATAATTTTGTCTTTTTAAAAATTTTCGTTATGGTTTAACAGTGTTTGCTGAATTTGCTGCTGAGATATTTTTTTGTTGCTGTGGCTGAAACTTGAATCACATATGGGAAATGAAATTCAAACACAAATATAGTCTATATAGACAAAAGATTTCAAATTTTCAATTCACAGCCAGATTTCTAATTGCGGTTCTTAATGGGCTTTTGAAGGCTCTTAACATTTAAAGATGAAGCTAAACTTACATAAATCAAGTTCAGGAGAAAAGTTAATAATTTATGGCTCATATTTTGTCAAGCTCGAACGTAAAGGACAACACAACCAAATGGAGCTTTAGCCTCAAGCAGTTTGCTTGGCTTGGAACCAGAGGTGCTTGGGAAAGTATTGAGAAGAAGGTAGTTATCGGAACCAGAGCCTCAACTCCCAAGTGTTTTTATTTGTTATGACGTGATAAAGTAATGAATTTTGTTAAGTTATTTTAAAAAAATTGATTTTATAGAGTAAACTGTTATTTTGGCCTATCCTGAGAACTTATCAATTATTTTTTATATCACATAAAGTAATTTATAATTTAGACCAACTACAGAGACCTATAAATTACTTTTTATACCACAATGACTGATTTATAATTTAGGCTAATCACATGAACCAATTTTGCATTTATCTATATATATATATATATATATATATATATACCGACCAATGAGGTGATGATAATAGATGCATAAAAATAAGCAGTTAAAATCAAAGCAGTAGAACCGACCAATGAGGCGGTATGACAATAATATAATCAAAATAAACAACTGAAATTAAAAACAGTTGATAGAAAACTCGTAAGGTGTTATCGTTATAGATAATCGATAAAACCTTTACGTAAGTAAGTGTTCGGACTTCATCGAGTAATGGATAGAAGAGAAGAAGAAGAAGAAGGGAGAGCTAGAGAGTTTTTGGTGAGAGCACTCAAAAAACTTCTGCCTTACAATGGGAGAGGGGAGCCCGTTATATAGGCTGGACAAAAGCAAAACAAGTAAATTACAATGATCATCCGCGTTCATGCGGTCAAAAGTAAATAGTAAAAAGTAAACAGTAAAGGCACGCCCGCGCCACCAACAAGAAAAGCATCAATCTGAATAGTGGTCGCGGCATCAGAGTGTCGGCAGACAAATCTTGAACAGTGAGTGAACAGCAGATCGAACAGTAATCCCGCGCGTGTCGCCCCGACATGAAATAAGAAAAGTGAACAAAGTGATTTTGCACAAGAATCCCAAGAATGAACAGTGATCCGTCCCGATCAATGAGAACCACTAATCCAAACCAACCGCCTCGGCCGTGTAGTTTAATCAAGTGTCTCACCGTCCCAAGTCGGGTCTTGAGAAAACTAGCCATCGAGAGGCTAGATAAATCTGAATCCTGCGGACCGTTAGAGGCCCAAATCTTCACATTTCTTCAGCCCCTGGGTAGGGGTAATAGTCCTGTGAGTCTTCAAAATAAGGAGGAACCTGGATGGGCTTCTCAGCTGATGGTTTGGACGCTTGCCTTCATCATCATCTAAAGTATCCGTATAAGCAGCAGTGGCTTCGATCATCTCCTTCTTCTTGGAAGAATTCTTCTTTGAAGAGCTTGAAGAAGCCGAATGGGACGAAGTGGGGGAACTTTCTTTCTCTTGTTTTGGAGAAGAGAAAGCACTGGGGGGAATCAGCAAGTTGGACAAGGCAGACGCCTTTGGGGCAGGAAGGGCCTTGGGAGCGTGAGCCATGTTTTTAACCGCAAGGACAATGGAATCAACTAGTGTGCATTTATCCCACCATTTGATATACCAATGTCTTTGAATCTTGTCTTCCGAGAGTTGGTATTGCCACCTCAGAATCCAAGGAATCTTGAAATTTTTAACAAAATGAAGCATAGTAGGGAACTTTGCTCCATAAGAATCAACCTTGTAATGGCCTTTGAAAGTTTGAAAGGCATCAACAAGTTGGAGGGGAAGAATATCTGGGAGACAACCAAATTGGTTCCACCACCTGGAGAACCAGAGAGGAAGGAGACCATAGAACTCTTTATCAAAACTGACAAACCAAGAATGTTCAAAATTCGTGGTTTGATGAAGTAGAAACTTGAAAAGGCATCCACATAATCATAATAATTACAGTGGATGTTAAACCCGTTCAGGGACCTGGAATCAGAAGGGTGATTACCCCATTCTTTTTCCAAAATAACTTTCTTGAAATAAACTGAGTGGTAAACTGTTTTCTGAGGGTTAATCTTGTCCCCAATGGTTTTGAAGAAAATGTAACTCGCTTGTTTCAGATAGCAGAATAGTAAGCCAAATTTTTGATGGATGTTCAGAATCCAATGAAAATTTGGGGAAAATAGGAGACGGCAATATCTCCGGGTAAGGGAAGGGGAACTGATTTAACTCAACAAAGAACAAATTTTGTGAGTAAGGAAGGGTCATATATTTTGACGACGTCCGGTCGCATTTGACTGGTTTTTGGGAAGGATCCGCAAGGGATCATAGGGGCAGCAAGAGTGCCGAATAAGACACCGGGAACCAGACAAAAGGAGTGAATCTGTCAAAAGCAAATGATGAAAATGGCAATGGGGAAGTAGTAGGAATAACGGAAGACTCCACTTGATAGCCGTAGCCTTGAAGTAACTTTCTTTTATCTTTTTGCTGGCCATGTTGGCACCGCAAAATTTCAAAAGGAAAGAAATCGAAATAAAACGCAAAACTTTTGAAATATCACAAAATAATTTGAAAATTATTTTGATGCAAAGTAAAACAGTTTATAATAATATGCGCCATATGTCGGTATGGATATGAAAAGTGGGCAAAACACATCCGCTGTGGGAGTGTTAAGGTGATAAAGTTCTAATGGGAGTAGGGCACTCATCCAACTCTAACTCAAGACCTATTAATCCATTTATTAATATCAATCTCAAATTTAGAAACAAACTGAAATTGAATATTAGAATCAAACTTGATAAAGAGAAACACCATTTCATCAACGTAAAATGGGTAAAGCAAAGAAAGAAAAGGCATGCCAAGAATCACTTTTTCTTTCATATTCTTAACAAGAATGAAGATTAGTATGAAAACGAACACTATTCCGCAAACATGAACGTTATTGAGTTCATATTTGATATGCAACTTATCACCTCATTGGTCGGTTTATTTTGATGTTGAGATCCTTTAAGACTTCACCCAAAGGAGTGATTATGAGTTTAGTTTGTATGTCATAATGTTCGATCTAATTCTTCATTAGCTCTAATTCCGCTTGCCACCGGACGTGGTTAACTATGAAAATATTTTGGTTGATGATAATGCTGATTTTAGTAAGTGGAACATCCCAAAGCGGACGCTAGGGATATCTACAATACTACTTGGTTTCAATCTTCTTTAAGATTCAATATTCATTAAAATCGTTGAATGCACCTTTCCGGTCTCGGGTAATAATCGACTATTACCTTGTTCAAAGAAGCGCTTTGTTAACAATGCTCTTGCAAAGAAATACGATTTTTGCATGTTGGTTCTGTCCAAGTTGCACCAAAGCTTGACTCACTCGGTATTAATGCTTCTTTGCTTTACTTTGTTTGCGTGATGCTCGCTTTTCTTGATTTTAAAACAAGCATTATTAGTTTGATTCATCATCTTTGTTTGGTGGCCTCGTCCACTTTGATGTTTTTCCAAACATGACTTTGAGTTTAACCGATGTTCATATTCAAAGCACCGACGCTAATATACTCACATCAGTTATAACATGGAAGTTGGTAGCCATCCTGTTGCTATCATCTATCGTGTTTATTATAAATTGATGAAAACAAATCTTGATCCACGTGTCGTGATTAAGAATACCGCGAATCGACTCGTTGATTCAAAGTTCTACTCGTAATGCTAATATCAAAACTCCAAAATGATTCGTATGAGATTGAACTCCCAACGAGTGGACTTTGGAGAATGTTTCAAAACCTTCTCGAGTAGTTAACGATGCCTCTAATCTTGATTACATCCAACAATACATGGATGGATCTGTTAAAATCAGTTTTGCTGATTTGGGATATTCGAATGAATTGAACGCCCTCGCTGATTAACGAGCTAAGGAATTCTTTTTGGGTTCAACAACCTCGTATGACTTCGTCGAGAGATAAAGATGTCGATTTAATCACTTAACGATTCTCTTCATCTTCATCCCACGCTTAATCCTGGTTTGAAACTCAAAGGAATTTCTACCGATTCCCAAGTTTCATCCGCTTTTATTCTACTTAAAAATCATCCTCGACGGATGACGATCGTGGATCTCTTTCTCCTCTCGCTCGATTTTGTTGCTCCTATTCCCCCTGATTTTCCTCATCAGTGTAATGTTATTACTGCTGAGATTAAAGATTTCTTTTCTATTATTGATTGGTCTGCTTTGAACAAGGATTTTTCTTCAAAAGAAAATCGTGAGTTGAGACATGCTTACCGTGCTAAGTATTCTCAAAAGGAACGAGATCGTATCAAGGTCCAATGGGCCGAAGCTATGATCGAGTCCCAGACTCACATTTTGTTCTTTGATTTTCTCCAAAAGCATTTTCCGGACGAAAATGATTTGAACGTTGTCAAACAGAAGTTTGTTAAAGAGGATAAATCTGTTGTCAGATCTTCCCATCCTCCCACTACAAACACCCTTCTGGATGTCAACAATTTGATTGTTAAATGTTCCCCTTTCAAAACTCATGATAAGGACTCTATCACGAACGATAGAAGAATCATTGAGCAAAACAATTTTATTTCCAGTCTATCCATATCATAGGTCAACTACTAGATCGGATTGAAGAAAAATTCCTCTTCTTCCTCCGATTTAAATTTTTCCTCTGTTCCCAAAGATTGAAAACCACCGATTTCTCTCCCGATTTAAAGAAATCTCCTGTTTAAAAACCACTTAAGAACACCGAGAAAGTGAACAAATTGCTTGCGTAACTAATCGAGTTAAAGACGGCTCGGCTAGTTCCTCTGGTCAGAATTTTGCCATGGAAAAAGCTTTTTCATCTGATTCTGAATCCTCAGCTGATTCCACAGATTCTGACATCAAGGTTCTTGAACAAAACTTTGGCAAGGTTGAAATGGAGCCAAAACTCCAAAGGATCTTTGACGGATCTAGAACTTTCAACCAGACAAAGAATTTTTATCCAAAACCTACCCCTCCCGATTTACAGTTTGAGGAAAGGTTTTTGCAAACTCAATTTTCTGTTTCTGCTGATAAGTTGTATGAATGGAACATTGATGGTTTGTCTGAGCAAGAACTGCTCAATAAGATGAATCACATGGCCATGGTTGCTAATGCCTACATCTCAAACCACAGTAAAAGTCAAACTGATATTGTGGATTTACTTGCTACTGGTTTTTCTGGAACACTTCGAAATTGGTGGGATAATTATCTCACTGAGGACAGAAGAAACCAGATCAGGAAAGCAGTAAAATGTGATGAAGAAGGTATACCCATTTTCAATGAGGACGTTGGCATGGGTGAACCTGATGGTGTTAACACCTTGATTTATACAATTATCAAGAATTTTGTTGGAACTCCTTCCAACATTACTTCTCGAATTTCTGATTATTTGAACAATCTTCGATGCCCTACTATGTCTGATTATAGATGGTATCAAGATGTTTTTCTTTCCCGTGTTATGATGAGGTCTGATAGCCAAAAACCTTATTGGAAAGAGAAATTTATCGATGGATTGCCTTCATTATTTGCTCACAAGGTTAAAGATGAATTGATCAAGACGGACATCGGTCTTATTGATTTTGAAAATTATCCTATGGAGATTTATTCTCCACAAAGAAAAAACTTGGTATTAAGATGTGCATCGATCAAAAAATGATCCGACAGCAGCTTAAGAATGCCAAGAAAGCTAAGTATGAAATGGGAAATTTCTGCGAACAGTTCGGTTTACCTCCTATTGCTCCTTCAAAGAAGCATAAGAAGAAAACCTAAAAGATTTGTGAAATCTTCCTCCATATTACAACAGAGCTAAGACAAGAAAATTTAACAAACCTAAATTTTCTAAACCTCCCAAACGGAGTAAAGCTCTAAGTTTGAAAATATTTTTCAAAAATAAATGTTTCAATTGTGGAGAAGAAGGACACTATGCCGATAAGTGCCCTAAACCTCCCAAAAAGATTAAACAAGAGATCAATGCTTTAAACATCAAGGACGATGAAAAGCAAAAGATTTTCGTGATTTTCCAAAACAATGATTTTTCTCGATTATTCTTCGAATGATGATATCCCATCCTCCTCGGACTCGATTATCATTCGATTCTTCCGCTTATGAAAATTGTTATAAATTTGAGAACTGCAGGTGTTCTTGTCTGAACTCCAAAACTTGTTCAATGATGTCCAAATCAAGAACAAGAAGATTTGCTTTAACCCCGATTTCAAAAATTGATGATCCCGAAGTTAAAAGAAGAGTATCTTAAAAACTTAAGAAACTCATGTTGAAAAATTTTGAAAACCAGCTACTTCCAAGATCTCTCTGAAGACACTTTGAAACGTTTTTCAAACCGAAAAACAAAGTGCTTATCGTCTGCAATTGCAGCATGAGATCAGTAACATCAAGAAAGATATTGTGAAATTGCAATCTGAATTGCAAGCTGTGAAAATTGAGAACAAAGATTTACAACAACAGCTTCTGCTGTTAAATCTTAACAAATGTTTTCCAGAAGGTGCTTCCAGTAACGAAGACACTAAGACTTCTGAGCATGATGATGAGGCTGAATCCACCCATAAACCTCTCTCTGATGAGGTTAAGGTTGTTAGTATAATTTCAAAATTTGTTCCTCCCAAATGGTATTCGAAAGTTCATATCCGTATTTCTGATGAATATGCTTTTGATGCTCTTGCTTTGATTGATTCTGGTTCTGACTTGAATTGCATTCAAGAAGGTTTTATTCCTGAAAAATATTTTGAATCATCCACTCAAAGATTAAATTCTGCCAGTGGTGATAAGTTGCATATCAAATATGAACTCAATAACGTTCATGTTTGCCAGAATAGTGTTCGTTTTCATACTAATGCTGTTCTTGTTAAGAATATGAAAGAAAAAGTGATTCTTGGCATGCCTTTTCTTTCTTTGCTTTACCCATTTTCTGTTGATGAAATTGGTGTTTCTACTGTCAAGTTTGATTCTAATATTCAATTTCAGTTTGTTTCTAAATTTGAGATTGATATTAATAAATGGATTAATAGGTCTTCAGGATTAGAGTTGGATGAGTGCCCTACTCCCATTAGAACTTTATCCTGCCTTAACACTCCCCCTGACAGATGTGTTTTGCCCACTTTTCATATCCATACCCAAAGATATGGCGATATTATTATAACTGTTTTATTTTGCATCAAAATAATTTTCAAATTATTTTGTGATATTTCAAAAGTTTTGCGCTTTATTTCGATTTCTTTCCTTGAAATTTTGCAAAGCCAACATGGCCAAGAAAAAGATAAAGAGAAAGTTACTTCAAGGCTCGCTATCAAGTCGAGTCTTCCGTTGTTCCTACCGCTTCCCCATTGCCATTTTCATCTCTGCTGCTTTAACGAATGATTCACTCCTTTTTGTCCCGGTTCCTGTGTGTCTTATTCCAAAGACTCTTGCTGCCCCCTATGATCCCTTTATGATCCTTCCCAAAACCTGAGTCAAGTACGATCGACGTCGCCAAAATATATGACCCTTCCTTACTCACAAAATTTGTTCTTTGTTGAGTTAAATCGGTTTCCCTTCCCTTACCCCCGAGATATTGCCGTCTCCTATTTTCCCCAAATTTTCATTGATTCCGAACATCCATCAAAAATTTGGCTTACTATTCGCTATCCTCAAACAAACAGTTCTGCTTTCTTCAAAACCATTGGGGACAAGATTAACCCTCGTAAAAGCGCTTACCACTCGGCTTATTTCAAGAAAGTTATTTTGGAAAAAGAATGGGGTAATCACCCTTCTGATTCCAGGTCCCTGAACGGGTTTAACATCCACTGTAATTATTATGATTATGTGGATGCCTTTTTCAAGTTTCTACTTCATCAAACCACGAATTTTGAACATTCTTGGTTTGTCGGGCTTTGATAAAGAGTTCTATGGTCTCCTTCCTCTCTCGTTCTCCGTGGTGGAACCAATTTGGTTGTCTCCTAGATATTCTTCCCCTCCAACTTGTTGATGCCTTTCAAACTTTCAAAGGCCATTACAAGGTTGATTCTTATGGAGCAAAGTTCCCTACTATGCTTCATTTTGTTAAAAATTTCAAGATTCCTTGGATTCTGAGGTGGCAATACCAACTCTCGGAAGACAAGATTCAAAGACATTGGTATATCAAATGGTGGGATAAATGCACACTAGTTGATTCCATTGTCCTTGTGTTAAAAACATGGCTCACGCTCCCAAGGCCCTTCCTGCCCCAAAGGCGTTTGCCTTGTCCAACTTGCTGATTCCCCCCAGTGCTTTCTCTTCTCCAAAACAAGAGAAAGAAAGTTCCCCCACTTCGTCCCATTCGGCTTCTTCAAGCTCTTCAAAGAAGAATTCTTCCAAGAAGAAGGAGATGATCGAAGCCCTGCTTGCTGCCCTGGATACTTTAGATGATGATGAAGACGAAACGTCCAAACCATCAGCTGAGAAGCCCATCCAGGTTCCTCCTTATTTTGAAGACTCACAGGACTATTACCCCTACCCAGGGGCTGAAGAAATGTGAAGATTTGGGCCTCTAACGGTCCGCAGGATTCAGATTTATCTAGCCTCTCTGATGGCTAGTTTTCTCAAGACTGACTTCAGGACGGTCAGGACACTTCAGTTAAACTACACCAGCCGAGGACGGTTGGTTTCAGATTAATTGGTTCTCATTGATCCCGGACGGATCACTGTTCATTCTTGGAGTTACCGCAAAATCACCGCTCACTTTTATCGCTCATGTCGACGACACGCCGCAGATTACCGCTCGATGCAATCGCTCACTCATCGCTCAAGATTTGTCCGCCGACACTACAGCGCGTCGATGCACCACTATTCCGCATTGATGCTTTTATCGCTCGCATCGCGCCAGACGTGCCTTTTTATCCGCTTACTTTTTACTATTTACTTTTGACCGCATGAACGCGGATGCTCATTGTAATTTCATCGCTTTTGCTTTTGTCCAACCTATATAACGGCTCCTCTCCCATTGTAAGGCGTAAGTTTTTGAGTGCTCTCACCAAAAACTCTCTAGCTCTCCCTTCTTCTTCTTCTTCTCTTCTATCCATTACTCCAGTGAAGTCCAACACTTACTTCAGAAGGTTTTTATCGATTATCTATAACGATAACTCGCTTCGAGTTTTCTATCAACTGCTTTTAATTTCAGTTGTTTATTTTGATTATATTATTGTCATACCGCCTCATTGGTCGGTTCTATCGCTTGATTTTAATCGCTTATTTTTATGCATCTATTATCATCACTCCCTCATCCCCTCGCATCTATATGCATATCGCGCTTGCACCCCCTCTCCTTGGTATCGTGAGCCATAAGAGTTTCGATCTGCTTGTCGCCTTGATTATACATCTTCTCTCTTTCTCCCCCGAGTGCATAGTCTTTCTCCCTTTTGTTCATTACCGCTAACCTTTCTCTCGTGTCGAGATCCTAGTCACTTTGATCGTAGCTACCACCCCGCTGCAGCTTCAAGTTGACACCCGTCACCTCGCCATGCATAACTCGTAAGTCCCGCGAAGCCCGGTAAGGCGTGTGAGGGCATTAAGTAGGTGCCGAGGGCTAGGCCAAGGGTCTCGCGCAACCTGCATGTTAGGCCAAGGGTCCGCGTGGTGCTGGTCATACACTTAGTGAGGACACACTTAGGAAGTTTACGGAGTGAGTACCTAGGATGAGATCCTTTAAGACTTCACCCAAAGGAGTGATTATGAGTTTAGTTTGTGTGTCATAATGTTCAGATCTAATTCTTCGTAGCTCTAATTCGCCTTTACACCGGACGTGGTTAACTATGAAAATATTTTGCTGATGATAATGCTGATTTTAGTAAGTGGAACATCCCAAAGCTGGACGCTAGGGATATCTACAATACTACTTGGTTTCAATCTTCTTTAAGATTCAATATTCTCATTAAAATCGCTGAATGCATCTTTCCGGTCTCGGTAATAATCGACTATTACCTTGTTCAGCAAGCGCTTTGTTAACAATGCTCTTGCAAAGAAATACGATTTTTGCATGTTGGTTCTGTCCAAGTTGCAACAAAGCTTTGACTCGACTCGTATTAATGCTTCGCTTTACTTTGTTTGCGTGATGCTCGCTTTCTTGATTTTAAAACAAGCATTATTAGTTTGATTCACTATCTTTGTTTGGTGGCTCTGCCCACTTTGATGTTTTTCCAAACATGACTTTGAGTTTAACCGATGTTCATATTCAAAGCAATCGACGCCGAATATACTCACATCAAAGTTATAACATGGAAGTTGGTAGCCATCCTTGCTATCATCTATCGTGTTTATTATAAATTGATGAAAACAAATCTTGATCCACGGCCGTGATTAAGAATATCGCGAATCGACTCGTTGATTCGTAGTTCTACCGTAATGCTAATATCAAAACTCCAAAAATGATTCGTGGGTCGAGATTGAACTCCCAACGAGTGGCTTTGGAAAATGTTTCAAAACCTTCTCGAGTAGTTAACGATGCTCTAATCTTGATTACATCCAACAATACATGGATGGATCTGTTAAAATCGCTTCTCGATTTGGGATATTCGAACGTAATCGAACGCCCTCGTTGATTAACGAAATAAGGAATTCTTTTGCGGGTTCAACAACCTCGTATGGACTGTCAGAGAGATAAAGATGTCGCATTTAATCACTTAACGATTCTCCTCATCTTCATCCCACGCTTAATCCCGGTTTGAAACTCAAAGGAATTTCTACCGATTCCCAAGTTTCATCCGCTTTTATTCTACGAAAAATCATCCTCGACGGATGACGATTGTGGATCTCTTTCTCCTCTCGTGATCCGATTTTGTTGCTCCTATTCCTCCCGATTTTCCTCATCGCTGTAATGTTATTATCGCGAGATCGAGATTTCTTCTCCGTGATTGATTGGTCTGCTTTGAACAAAGATTTTCTTCAAAAGAAAATCGTGAGTTGAGACATGCTTACCGTGCTAAGTATTCTCAAAAGGAACGATCGATATCAAGGTCCAATGGGCTGAAGCTATGATCGAGTCCTGCACTCACATTTTGTTCTTTGATTTTCTCCAAAAACATTTTCCGGACGAAAATGATTTGAACGTTGTCAAACAGAAGTTTGTTAAAGAGGATAAATCTGTCGTCAGATCTTCCCATCCTCCCACTACTAACACTCTTCTTGATGTCAACAACATGGTTGTTAAGTGTTCCCCTTTCAAAACTCATGATAAGGACCCTATCACGAACGATAGGAGAATTATTGAGCAAATTGAGGACCCTCTTACTCCTCTCCAAGATTTGTCAAGAGTTTCTTTTCAAAAGACTTCCCAAGAAAATCTTGAGAAAATTGACAAATTCCTTTCTGAATTTTCAAATGGTAGTACTAGTTCTTCTGAACAAGAACTTGTCACCAATAAGAGTTTTTCCTCTGATTTTAAAAATTTTTCACAAGAACCCACTGATTCTAACATCAGAATTCTTGAACAAGACTTTGGTAAGATTGAAATAGAACTTAACAGATCTGTCAATCCTACGAAAGATTTTGAGTTTGCCTTTCCTAAGAAAGTTAACCAAGTATGTATTAGTACTTGTTCTGTTCTTACTAAAATCAAGAACAAAGCAATACTAAAACATCTCCCAAAACACTTTGGAAAATCTTCAAAACAAAAATCCAAAGTAATTACGGCCTCAGATTTAAAATACGAGATTCGTAATCTCAGGCAAGAAATGGTTGATTTAAGAAGGAATAAGCAACTTTCTATCCCTGTTTTTGATAAACCTCATTTTGTCAATTTAATCAACAAAGTTGTTCCTCCCAAATGGCATTCTAAAGTACATATCATTGTTTCTCCGATTTTACTCTTGATGTCATTGCTTTGATTGATTCAAAAGCGGACTTAAATTGTATCCAAGAGGGATTAATTCCCAAAGAAATATTTTGAAAAATCCACGTAACGTTGCATTCAACTAGTGGAGAAAAATTGAATATCAAATATGAATTGAACAATGTTCATGTTTGTCAGAACAATGTTTGTTTTCATATCCCTGCTGTTTTGGTCAAGAACATGACTGATAAGGTCATTCTTGGTTTGCCTTTCATTGCCATGCTTTATCCTCTAACAATTGATGACACTGGTGTCTCGACCGTTAAGATGGGATTTGAAGTCAAATTCCCTTTTGCTTCTGAATCTGAAATTGATAATGGTTGTTTAAATTTAGTTTCTGCTAAGCATAAGCAACTCAATTTCCTCAAACAAGAATTAAGGTATAAGAGGATTGCTGAACAACTCTCGGACGAGCTTTTGCAATCAAAAATTACTGCTTTCAATACCTTGATTGTTGATTCTGTTTGTTCTGATGTTCCTAATGCTTTTTGGCATCGAAAGAAGCATATTGTTTCTTTACCTTATGTTAAAGATTTCTCTGAAAACAAAATTCCTACTAAAGCTAGGCCCATTCAAATGAATGCCGAAACTTTAGAATTTTGTCAAAAGAAATTGCTGATTTGCTTGCTAAGGGTATTATTCGAAAGAGTAAGTCTCCTTGGTCTTGTGCCGCTTTTATGTCATGAAAATGCTGAGTTAGAACGAGGTGCCCCTAGGTTAGTCATTAACTATAAGCCCTCAATGATGTGTTAGAGTGGATTAGGTATCCTATCCCCAATAGGAAAGATCTAGTCAACGTCCGACGACGCCGTTGTCTTCTAAGTTTGATTTAAAGTCGTTTCGCAAGTCCAGATAAGGATAGTGACAAAACGGCCTTTACTACCCCTTTGGTCACTATGAGTGGAATGTTATGCCTTTTGGTTTGAAAATGCCCGAGTGAGTTTCAATATCATGAACGATATTTTCAACCCATTCACCATTTTACCATAGTTTACATTGATGATGTTCTTGTTTTCTCAAAGTCCATCGATGAACACTGAAACATTTGAAATCGCTTTCTAGAAACCATTCGATATAACGGACTTGTTGTTTCGCGCCAAAAGATAAAACTCTTCCAAGATAAGATCAGATTTCTTGGATTTGATATCTCCAAAGGCCGATTCGCCCTATTGATGTGGCAATTCAATTTGCGTAAAATTCTCGATGTCATCACCGAGAAATCCCAGCTCCAAAGATTTCTTGGTTCTCTCGAATTATATTGTCGATTTCTACAAGGATTTGCGAAACATTGTAAACCTTTATTTGAAAGGTTACAAGGCAATCCTCCCCTCGACAGATATTCATATTTCCTTGTCAAAGAAATCAAACTCCATGTCAAGACTCTTCCGTGTCTAGGCATCCCGCCCGATAATTCTTTTCAAGATTGTTGATACCGACGCCCGATATTGGATTTGGAGGTATCTCAAACAAATTGTTTCATCAGATTCCAATCCGAACCCTCTCAACAAATTGTTCGCTTTCATTCGTTCTTGGAATTCTCGCGCAGACAATTACAAGACTATTAAGAAAGAAATTCTTTTCGTTGTTTTGTGCATTACCAAATTTCAATCGATTTGCTCAATCAAAAATTTCTTTAAGAATTGATTGTAAATCGCTAAATATATTTTGAAAAAGATGTTGAAAATATTGCATCAAAACAGATTTTTGCCGATGGCAAGCTATTTTGAGTGTTTTTGATTTTGATATTGAATACATCAAAGGTTCAAACAATTCCATACCGATTTTCTTACTCCGTGAATTCTTGCAAGTGCCACAATGGCCAGCAACAAGGAAAGGAAAAGGTTAACCCTGCTTTGAAGCCTTGTCCATCCATCCCACTTGATATGATTCCCTTGATTTTCTTGGAGAACTCAGAACTCCATACTTCGGCGCTTTGGGAAATCCCACTTATTGTCCAATCGATTCTTCAAGATTTCATGGTTACATTCCTCTTATTTCGATTCCTGACGGAATCCAATCCCCAACCAAGTTCTCGACGGAACCAAATTCTAACCCTATCGCTTTATCCTTCCCGGGTTCAAATTTACCATTTTCTCAATATTTATTTTCTTCCCAAGATCTCTCCAGACTCCCGGACGCTTGGCTTTCAATTATTTCCGCTCATTTTCATTGATTCCCGAACATCCTTTGAAAGATTTGCCATTTTTCACCGATATATTGGTCAAAACCAATTCGATCAAGTTTAGGTCTATTCCCAAGAAAGACAACCCTAGAACGGTCATGGGACTATTGCCTATATTGTTAAGTTCATTGCTGTTGAGGATTGGGGTTCTCACCCATCTCAACTCCTTCCATCCTCTAACTCCCCAATTCCATTTTCTTACTATGACTATGTCAATGCCTGGTTCCGCTTTATGCTCTACTGTAATCCGTAATCCAAACACTTTTGGTTCATTACTTTATTGAAGATTTCAATTGCCTTCTTCCCCTTGGTTTAAACATTGGTGGGATTATTTTGGCCTAACAATTGAAGTCCTCCCGGATCCCCTTGTTTATGCTTTTCACCTTTTCAAATCGCATGTTGATTGTAAGGGTTTTATTGCCCATTACAACCCTATTTTTTCCCCTATGCTCTATTTTTCTAGAGAATTCAGAATTCCTTGGTTTCTCAAATGGAAGTATGCCGAATCAAGAAAGGATTGAAAGAAGATGGTTTCAATGTAAGACTTGGACAATGTCTCCAAAAATTGGTCCCATTGTTAAAAGGTTGAGCTTATGACCACAGATATGATGCTATAATACCATATTCTGCGCTCCTCCTCCAGCCCAAATATTGTTCTAAAAAGAAGCAATGGATCCAGTCCTATCTTGATTCCATTGGTCCTCTTGATGATGAAGAATAATTTGGGTTTCCAAAGTATGGCTTCATGACGGCCAAAGATTGATGCATAAAAGGGCCCCTAACGGTCCTTCAGGTTCAGTTTTATCTAGCCTCTCAGATGGCTAGTTTTCTCAGGTTTTCCCAAGACCGCCCATGACGCCAAGATAGTTCAGCCCAGACGGTTGGTTTTCAGAGTATTTGTTCACATTGATCCGGACGATCACCGCTCATTTATACTTTGAGTTATCGTGTTGCCATCGCTCACTTTTATCGCTCATGTCCGACGACACGCCGCAGAATCATCGTCGAGGCATCGCTCACCATCGTTTGTCACGAATGTGCCGACACTACAGCGTCGCAGTTTATCGTTCCAGATTGATGCTATCGCTCGATCGCGCCGACGTGCCTTTTTATCGCTTATTTTTCTTCAGCTACTTTTTGACCGCTTGAACGCTGCCATGATTGTAATTTATCGCTTTGCTTTCTCCGCCTATATAACGGCTCCTCTCCCATTGTAAAGCGTAAGTTTTTGAGTGCTCACCAAAAACTCTCTAGCTCTCCCTTCTTCTTCTTCTTCTCTCTATCCATTACCCAGAAGTCCAACACTTACTCGTAAAGGTTTTTATCGATTATCTATAACGATAACTCGCTTCGAGTTTTCTATCAACCGCTTTTAATTTCAGCTTGTTTATTTTGATTATATTATTGTCATACCGCTCATTGGTCGGTTCTACCGCTTTGATTTTAACCGCTATTTTTATGCATCTATTATCATCACCTTCCCATCATCCCCTCGAGGATGGGAAGATCCGACAATGCATTTATCCTCTTTAACAAACTTCGTTGACAACGCTCAAATCATTTTCGTCCGAAAATGTTTTTGGAGAAAATCAAAGAACAAAATGTGAGTCCGGGACTCGATCATAGCTTCAGCCCATTGACCTTGATACTTATCTCGCTCTTTTGAGAATACTTAGCACGTAAGCATGTCTCAACTCACGATTTTCTTTTGAAGAAAAATCTTTGTTCAAAGCACATCAATCAATCACAGAGAAGAAATCGATCTCGCAGAATAACATTACAATCGATGAGGAAAATCCGAGGAATAGGAGCAACAAAATCAGATGCAGAGGGAGAAAGAGATCCACAATCGCCATCCGTCTGTGATGATTTTTCAGAATAAAAAGCAGATGAAACTTGGGAATCGTGAGAAATTCCTTTGAGTTTCAAACCAGATTAATCGTGGGATGAAGATGAGGAGAATCGTTAAGTGATTCGTCGACATCTTTATCTCTACGACGGTCCTTCGAGGTTGTTGAACCCGCAAAGAATTCCTTCGCCGTTAATCAGGGACGCTCGATTCTGCTCAATATCCCAAATCGTAAAACTGATTTTAACAGATCCATCCATGTATTGTTGGATGTAATCAAGATTAGAGGCATCGTTAACTACTCGAGAAGGTTTTGAAACATTTTCCAAAAGCCACTCGTTGGGGAGTTCAATCTCACCAATCCAATCATTTTTGGAGTTTTGATATTAGCATTCTAGTAGAACTCAATCAACAGAGTCGATTCGCCAAGATTCTTAATCACAAAGACGTGGATCAAGATTTGTTTTCATCAATTTATAATAAACACGATAGATGATAGCAACAGATGGCTACCAACTTCCATGTTATAACTCGATGTGAGTATATTCAAATACGTGCTTTCGTATATGAACATCGGTTAAACTCAAAGTCATGTTTGAAAACATCAAAGTGGACAGGCCACCAAACAAAGATGATCAATCAAACTAATAATGCTTGTTTTAAAATCAAGAAAACGAGCATCACGCAAACAAAGTAAAATGTAGCATTAATACCGAGTCGAAGTCAAAGCTTTGATCGCAACTTGACAAACCAACATGCAAAATCTGTATTTCTTTGCAAGAGCATTGTTAACAAAACGCTTTAGTGAACAAGGTAATAGTCCGATTATTACCCGAGACCTAAAGGTCTGCTTCAACAGCTTTGATGTAATATTGAATCTTAAAAGAAGATTGAAACCAAGTAGTATTGTAGATATCCCTAGCGCCCAAATTTTGGGATGTTCCACTTACTAAAATCAGCATTATCATCAACCAAAATATTTTCATAGTTAACCACGCCCGTGGCAAACCGAATTAGAGCTAACGTAAGAATTAGATCTCAACATTATGACACACAAACTAAACTCATAATCACCACTGGTGAAGTCTTAAAGGATCTCATCCTAGGTACTCACTCACCGGTAAACTTCCAAGTGTGTCCTCACTAAGTGTATGACCAAAGACACGCACACTCTTGGCCTAACATGCAAAGTTGCGCACTTCCTGGCCTAGCCCTCAAGACCTACTTAATGCCCTCACACGCCTTACCTAAAGCTTCAAACGGGACTTACTGTGTTCGCAAACCGAGGTGACGGGTGTCAACTTGAAATCTGCACCGACGGGGTGGTAGCTACGATCAAAGTGACTAGGATCTCGACACGTAGAAAGGTTAGTGTAATGAACAAAAAGGGGAGAGAAAGACTATGCACTGTGGGGAGAAAGAGAGAAGATGTATAATCAAGGCAAAGAAACAGATCGGAACTCTTATGGCTCTGATACCAAGGAGAGGGGGGGTGGAAGCGCAGTATGCATATAGATGCAGGGGATGAGGGGAGGTGATGATAATAGATGCATAAAAATAAGCAAAGCAAATCAAAGAGAACCACCAATGAGGCGGTATGACAATAATATAATCAAAATAAACAAATCAAATTAAAAACAGCTTGATAGAAAACTCAAGGTGTTATCGCTATAGATAACTGATAAAACCTTTACGTATAAGTGTTCGGACTTACTGGAGTAATGGATAGAAGAGAAGAAGAAGAAGAAGGGGAGAGCTAGAGAGTTTTTGGTGAGAGCACTCAAAAAACTTCTGCCTTACAATGGGAGAGGGGAGCCCGTTATATAGGCTGGACAAAAGCAAAAACAGTAAATTACAATGATCATCCGCGTTCATGCGGTCAAAAGTAAATAGTAAAGTAAACAAGAAAGGCACGCCTCGCGCCACCAACAAAGAAAAGCATCAATTCGAATAGTGGTCGCCGGCACCGTGAGTCGTCGGCACAAATCTTGAACAGTGAGTGAACAGTGCATCTGAACAGTAATCCTGCGCGTGTCGTCCTGACATGAACAGTAAAAGTGAACAAGTGATTTTGCACAAGAATCCAAGAATGAACAAAGTGATCCGTCCGGATCAATGAGAACCACTAATCTCAAACCAACCGCCCTCGGCTGGTGTAGTTTAATCAAGTGTCCTCGGACCGCCCCGGTCGGGCTCGAGAAAACTAGCCATCGAGAGGCTAGATAAATCTGAATCTCGGACCGTTAGAGGCCCAAATCTTCACATTTCTTCACCGGGTAGGGGTAATAGTCCCGTGAGTCTTCAAAATAAGGAGGAACTCGGATGGGCTTCTCACCGATGGTTTGGACGCTTTGCCTTCATCATCATCTAAAGTATCCAGTAGGCAAAGCGTGGCTTCGATCATCTCCTTCTTCTTGGAAGAATTCTTCTTTGAAGAGCTTGAAGAAGCCGAATGGGACGAAGTGGGGGAACTTTCTTTCTCTTGTTTTGGAGAAGAGAAAGCACTGGGGGGAATCAGCAAGTTGGACAAGGCAAACGCCTTTGGGGCGTGAAGGGCCTTGGGAGCGTGAGCCATGTTTTTAATCAAGGACAATGGAATCAACTAGTGTGCATTTATCCCACCATTTGATATACCAATGTGTTTGAATCTTGTCTTCCGAGAGTTGGTATTGCCACCTCAGAATCCAAGGAATCTTGAAATTTTTAACAAAATGAAGCATAGTAGGGAACTTTGCTCCATAAGAATCAACCTTGTAATGGCCTTTGAAAGTTTGAAAGGCATCAACAAGTTGGAGGAAGAATATCCGAGACAACCAAATTGGTTCCACCACCGAGAACCAGAGAGGAAGGAGACCATAGAACTCTTTATCAAAACCGACAAACCAAGAATGTTCAAAATTCGTGGTTTGATGAAGTAGAAACTTGAAAAGGCATCCACATAATCATAATAATTACAAGTGGATGTTAAACCTGCTCAGGACCTCGAATCGTAGGGTGATTACCCCATTCTTTTCCAAAATAACTTTCTTGAAATAAACCGAGTGGTAAACTGCTTTTCGAGGGTTAATCTTGTCCTCAATGGTTTTGAAGAAAACAGAACTGCTTGTTTCAGGATAGCAGATAGTAAGCCAAATTTTTGATGGATGTTCAGAATCCAATGAAAATTTGGGGAAAATAGAGACGGCAATATCTCGGGGTAAGGGAAGGGGAAACCCGATTTAACTCAACAAAGAACAAATTTTGTGAGTAAGGAAGGGTCATATATTTTGACGACGTCCGGTCGATTTGACTCGGTTTTGGGAAGGATCCGCAAAGGATCATAGGGGCGCAAGAGTGCCGAATAAGACACCTGGGAACCAGGACAAAAAGGAGTGAATCTGTTCGTTAAAGCAACAGATGAAAATGGCAATGGGGAAGCAGTAGGAACAACGGAAGACTCCGACTTGATAGCCAGAGCCTTGGAAGTAACTTTCTCTTTATCTTTTTTGCTGGCCATGTTGGCACTGCAAAATTTCAAAAGGAAAGAAATCAGAAATAAAACTGCAAAACTTTTTGAAATATCACAAAATAATTTGAAAATTATTTTGATGCAAAGTAAAACAGTTATAATAATATGCGCCATATGCTGGGTATGGATATGAAAAGTGGGCAAAACACATCTGTCAGGGGGAGTGTTAAGGCAGGATAAAGTTCTAATGGGAGTAGGGCACTCATCCAACTCTAATCCTGAAGACCTATTAATCCATTTATTAATATCAATCTCAAATTTAGAAACAAACTGAAATTGAATATTAGAATCAAACTTGACAGTAGAAACACCAATTTCATCAACGTAAAATGGTAAAGCAAAGAAAGAAAAGGCATGCCAAGAATCACTTTTTCTTTCATATTCTTAACAAGAACAGCATTAGTATGAAAACGAACACTATTCTGGCAAACATGAACGTTATTGAGTTCATATTTGATATGCAACTTATCACCACTGGCAGAATTTAATCTTTGAGTGGATGATTCAAAATATTTTTCAGGAATAAAACCTTCTTGAATGCAATTCAAGTCAGAACCAGAATCAATCAAAGCAAGAGCATCAAAAGCATATTCATCAGAAATACGGATATGAACTTTCGAATACCATTTGGGAGGAACAAATTTTGAAATTATACTAACAACCTTAACCTCATCAGAGAGAGGTTTATGGGTGGATTCACCATCATCATGCTCTAAGTCTTAGTGTCTTCAAGCATCGGAAGCACCTTCTCGAAAACATTTGTTAAGATTTAACAAAGACAGGTTGTTGTAAATCTTTGTTCTCAATTTTCACAGCTTGCAATTCAGATTGCAATTTCACAATATCTTTCTTGATGTTACTGATCTCATGCCAATTCTCGAGACAGAAGCACTTTGTTTTTCGGATTTGAAAACGTTTCAAAGTGTCTTCAAGAGAGATCTTGAAGTAGCTGGTTTTTCAAAATTTTTCAACATGAGTTTCTTAAGTTTTTTAAGATACTCTTCTTTAACTCAGATCATCAATTTTTGAAATCGTGGTTAAAGCAAATCTTCTTGTTCTTCCGATTTGGACATCATTGAACAAGTTTTGGGTTGCAGCAAGAACTGCACAGTTCTCAAATTTATAACAATTTTCATAAATGTAAGAATCGTAATGATAATCGTAATCCGAGGAGGATGGGATATCATCATTCAAGAATAATCTAAAAATCATTGTTTTGGAAAATTCTGAAAATCTTTTGCTTTTCATCGCCCTTGATGTTTAAAGCATTGATCTCTTGTTTAATCTTTTGGGAGGTTTAGGCACTTATCAAAGATAGTGTCCTTCTTCTCCACAATTGAAACATTTATTTTTTGAAAATATTTTTCAAACTTAGAGCTTTTACTCTGCTTAGAGGTTTAGAAAATTTAGATTTGTTAAATTTTCTTGTCTTAGCTCATAGTAATATGGAGGAAGATTTCACAAATCTTTTCTCGGTTTTCTTCTTATGCTTCTTTGAAGGAGCAATAGGAGGTAAACCGAACTGTTCGCAGAAATTTCCCATTTCATACTTAGCTTTCTTGGCATTCTTAAGCTGCTGTCGGATCATTTTTTGATCGATGCACATCTTAATACCAAGTTTTTTCACTGTGGAGAATAAATCTCCATAGGTTAATTTTTCAAAATCAATAAGACCAGTGTCCGTACTGATCAATTCATCTTTAACCTTGTGAGCAAATAATGAAGGCAATCCATCGATAAATTTCTTTCCAATAAGGTTTTTGGCATCGACTCATCATAACATCGGAAAGAAAAACATCTTGATACCATCTATAATCGCATATAGTAGGCATCAAGATTGTTCAAATAATCGAAATTGAGAAGTAATGTTGGAAGGAGTTCCAACAAAATTCTTGATAATTGTATAAATCAAGGTGTTAACACCATCAAAGTTCACCCATGCCAACGCCCTCATTGAAAATGGGTATACCTTCTTTATCACATTTTATCGCTTCCGATCCGGTTTCTTTTGTCCTCGCGAGATAATTATCCCACCAATTTCAAGTGTTCCAAAAACAAAGAGCAAGCAAATCCACAATATCGCTTGACTTTACCGTGGTTTGAGATGTAGGCATTAGCAACCATGGCCATGTGATTCATCTTATTGAGCGCTTCTGCTCGCATAAACCATCAATGTTCCATTCATACAACTTATCGCAGTAAAGAAAATTGAGTTTGCAAAAACCTTCTCAAATCAGAAATCGAGGGGTAGGTTTTGATAAAAATTTTTGTCCGTTGAAAGTTCTAGATCCGCCAAAGATCCTTTGGAGTTTTGGCTCCATTTCAACCTTGCCAAAGTTTTGTTCAAGAACCTTGATGTCGAACTCGTGAATCACCGAGGATTCGTAATCGATGAAAAGCTTTTTCCATGGCAAAATTCACCTGAGGAACTAGCCCGAGCCGTCTTTAACTCAGTTAGTTCTGCAAGCAATTTGTTCACTTTCTCAGTGTTCTTCTGAGAAGTGGTTTTTAAACCAGGAGATTTCTTTAAATCAGGGAGAGAAATCAGTGGTTTTTCAATCTTTGGGGGAACAGAGGAAAACTTTAAATCAGAGGAAGAAGAGGGAATTTTTTCTTCAATCCGATCTAGCTGTTGACCTATGATATGGATAGACTGGGAAATAAAATTGTTTTGCTCAATGATTCTTCTATCGTTCGTGATAGAGTCCTTATCATGAGTTTTGAAAGGGGAACATTTAACAATCAAATTGTTGACATCCAGAAGGGTGTTTGTAGTGGGAGGATGGGAAGATCTGACAACAGATTTATCCTCTTTAACAAACTTCTGTTTGACAACGTTCAAATCATTTTCGTCCGGAAAATGCTTTTGGAGAAAATCAAAGAACAAATGTGAGTCCGGGACTCGATCATAGCTTCGCCCATTGACCTTGATACGATCTCGCTCCTTTGAGAATACTTAGCACGATAAGCATGTCTCAACTCACGATTATCTTTGAAGAAAATCCTTGTTCAAAGCAAGCACTCAATCAATAATAGAAAAGAAATCTTTAATCTCAAAGTAGAATAACATTACACCGATGAGGAAAATCGGGAATAGGAGCAACAAAATCGAAGGTGAGGAGAAAGAGATCCACGATCGTCATCCGTCAGGATGATTTTTCAGAGAATAAAAGGATGAAACTTGGGAATCGTGAGAAATTCCTTTGAGTTTCAAACCAGATTAATCGTGGATGAAGATGAGGAGAATCGTAAGTGATTCGTCGACATCTTTATCTCTACGACGAAGTCCAACGAGGTTGTTGAACCCGCAAAGAATTCCTTCGCCGTTAATCAACAGGACGCTCGATTCTGTCAATATCCCAAATCAGAAAACTGATTTTAACAGATCCATCCATGTATTGTTGGATGTAATCAAGATTAGAGGCATCGTTAACTACTCGAGAAGGTTTTGAAACATTTTCCAAAAGCCACTCGTTGGGGAGTTCAATCTCACCACGAATCATTTTTGAGTTTTGATATTAGCATTCGAGTAGAACTCAATCAACAGAGTCGATTCGCCAAGATTCTTAATCACAAAGACGTGGATCAAGATTTGTTTTCATCAATTTATAATAAACACGATAGATGATAGCAACAGATGGCTACCAACTTCCATGTTATAACTCGATGTGAGTATATTCACACACGTTGCTTTGTAATATGAACATCGGTTAAACTCAAAGTCATGTTTGAAAACATCAAAGTGGACAGGCCACCAAACAAAGATGACTCAATCAAACTAATAATGCTTGTTTTAAAATCAAGAAAACGAGCATCACGCAAACAAAGTAAAACAAGAAGCATTAATACCGAGTCGAGTCAAAGCTTTGATCGCAACTTGACAGTAACCAACATGCAAAATTCGTATTTCTTTGCAAGAGCATTGTTAACAAAACGCTTTTTAACAAGGTAATAGTCTCGATTATTACCCGAGACCGAAAGGTCTGTTTCAATAGCTTTTGATGTAATATTGAATCTTAAAAGAAGATTGAAACCAAGTAGTATTGTAGATATCCCTAGCGCCCACTTTGGGATGTTCCACTTACTAAAATCAGCATTATCATCAACCAAAATATTTTCATAGTTAACCACGTCCGTGGCAAACCGAATTAGAGCTAATGTAAGAATTAGATCTCAACATTATGACACACAAACTAAACTCATAATCACTCACCGGGTGAAGTCTTAAAGGATCTCATCCTAGGTACTCACCACCGTAAACTTCCTAAGTGTGTCCTCACTAAGTGTATGACCGCACACGCAGACTCTTGGCCTAACATGCAAAGCTGCGCACTTCTGGCCCAGCCCTCAAGACCTACTTAATGCCCTCACACGCCTTACCCAAAGCTTCAAACGGACTTACAGTGTTCGCAAACCGAGGTGACGGGTGTCAACTTGAAATCGTGACCGACGGGGTGGTAGCTACGATCAAAGTGACTAGGATCTCGACACAGAGAAAGGTTAGCAGGTAATGAACAAAAAGGGGGAGAGAAAGACTATGCACTCAGGGGGGGAGAAAGAGAGAAGATGTATAATCAAGGCAGCAAACAGATCGGAACTCTTATGGCTCTGATACCAAGGAGAGGGGGGGTGAATCTTAAAAGAAGATTGATCTGTTTGCTGCCTTGATTTCGCCAAGGCAAAGCAAACCGCTGACCGTGATTAATCGTGATTGCTTACTTGTTTGCGTGGAACTCTTATGCTTCTGTTTTACTTTGTTTGCGTGATGCTCGTTTTCTTGATTTTAAAACAAGCATTATTAGTTTGATTCACTATCTTTGTTTGGTGGCTCTGTCCACTTTGATGTTTTTCCAAACATGACTTTGAGTTTAACCGATGTGTTCATATTCTCAAAGCACCGACACTTAATATAGTCACATCAAAGTTATAACATGGAAGTTGGTAGCCATCCCGCTGTTATCATCTATCGTGGTTTATTATAAATTGATGAAACAAATCTTGATCCACGTATGTGATTAAGAATAATCAAGGCGACCGACTCTCGCTGATTCGCAGTTCTACCGTAATGCTAATATCAAAACTCCAAAATGATTCGTGGTTGAGATCAAGAGAGGGGGTGTGGCGCAGTATGCATAGATGCAGGGGATGAGGGGAGGTGATGATAACAGATGCATCTAAAATAAGCATATAAAATCAAAGCAGAGAACCGACTAATGAGGCGTATGACAATATTTTGGTGTCATACTACTTGGTTTCAATCTTCTTTTATGCATCTATTATCATCACCTCCTCATCCCGTGCATCTATATGCATACATGCGCTCCACCCCCTCTCTTGGTATCGAGCCATAAGAGTTCGATCTGTTTGTCGCCTTGATTATACATCTTCTCTCTTTCTCCCCGAGTGCATAGTCTTTCTCTCCCCTTTTGTTCATTACTCGCTAACCTTTCTCCAGGTCGAGATCCTAGTCACTTTGATCGTAGCTACCACCCCGTCACACCTCGTTTCATAACCTCGTAAGTCCCGCTGAAGCCCGGTAAGGCGTGTGAGGGCATTAAGTAGGTGCTAAGGGCTAGGCAAGGGTCCTGCGTGAACTGCATGTTAGGCCAAGGGTCTCATGGTGGTGCTGGTCATACACTTAGTGAGGACACACTTAGGAAGTTTACTGCTGAGTGAGTACCTAGGATGAGATCCTTTAAGACTTCACCCAAAGGAGTGATTATGAGTTTAGTTTGTGTGTCATAATGTTCAGATCTAATTCTTCTGTTAGCTCTAATTCCACCTTGCCAACGGACGTGGTTAACTATGAAAATATTTTTGCTGATGATAATGCTGATTTTAGTAAGTGGAACATCCCAAAGTCGGACGCTAGGGATATCTACAATACTACTTGGTTTCAATCTTCTTTAAGATTCAATATTCATCAAAATCGCTGTGAATGCATCTTTCCGGTCTCGTAATAATCGACTATTACCTTGTTCAAAGCAAGCGCTTTGTTAACAATGCTCTGCAAAGAAATACAGATTTTTGCATGTTGGTTCTGCTCCAAGTTGCAACAAAGCTTTGACTCGACTCGGTATTAATGCTTCGCTTTACTTTTGTTTGCGTGATGCTCGCTTTCTTGATTTTAAACAAGCATTATTAGTTTGATTCGCTATCTTTGTTTTGTGGCCCGCCCACTTTGATGTTTTTCCAAACATGACTTTGAGTTTAACCGATGTTCATATTCTCAAAGCAATCGACGCCGAATATACTCACATCGTGATATAACATGGAAGTTGGTAGCCATCCCGCTGCTATCATCTATCGTGTTTATTATAAATTGATGAAAACAAATCTTGATCCACGTATTGTGATTAAGAATACCGCGAATCGACTCGTTGATTCAAAGTTCTACTCGTAATGCTAATATCAAAACTCCAAAAATGATTCGTGGGTCGAGATTGAACTCCCCAACGAAAGTGGACTTTGGAGAATGTTTCAAAACCTTCGAGTAGTTAACGATGCTCTAATCTTGATTACATCCAACAATACATGGATGGATCTCGTTAAAAATCGTTTTGCTGATTTGGGATATTCGAATGTGCATTGAACGCCTCGCTGATTAACGAGCTAAGGAATTCTTTTGCGTTCAACAACCTCGCTATGACTCGTCAGAGAGATAAAGATGTCGACTTAATCACTTAACGATTCTCCTCATCTTCATCCCACACGCTTAATCCCGGTTTGAAACTCAAAGGAATTTCATCGATTCCCAAGTTTCATCCGCTTTTTATTCTACTTAAAATCATCCTCGACGGATGACGCATCGTGGATCTCTTTTCTCCTCCTCGCTTCGATTTTGTTGCTCCTATTCCTCTCGATTTTCCTCATCGTTGTAATGTTATTACGCACTTAGATTAAAGATTTCTTTTCTATTATTGATTGGTCCGCTTTGAACAAGGATTTTTCTTCAAAAGAAAATCGTGAGTTGAGACATGCTTACCGCGTGTAAGTATTCTCAAAAGGAACGAGATCGTGACAAGGTCCAATGGGCCGGTTGCTGATCGAGTCCTGCACTCACATTTTGTTCTTTTTGATTTTCTCCAAAAAGCATTTTCCGGATTTAAATGATTTGAACGTTGTCAAACGTAGTTTGTTAAAGAGGATAAATCGTTGTCGATCTTCCCATCCTCCCACTACAAACACTCCTTCTCCGATGTCAACAATTTGATTGTTAAATGTTCCTTTCAAAACTCATGATAAGGACTCTATCACTAACGATAGAAGAATCATTGAGCAAAACAATTTTATTTCTCAATCTATCCATATCATAGGTCAACAAATAGATCGGATTGAAGAAAAATCCCCTTCTTCCTCTCCCGATTTGAAGTTTTCCTCTGCTCTCCCAAGATTGAAAAAACCTTTGATTTCTCTCTCGATTTAAAGAAATCTCCGGGTTTAACAACCACTTCTCGTAAGAACACCGAGAAAGTGAACAAATTGCTTGCAGAACTAATCGAGTTAAAGACGGCTCGCTAGTTCCTCTCGTCGCACTTTGCCATGGAAAAGCTTTTCATCCGATTCAATCCTCACTGATTCCACTGATTCTCGACATCAAGGTTCTTGAACAAAACTTTGGCAAGGTTGAAATGGAGCCAAAACTCCAAAGGATCTTTGACGGATCTAGAACTTTCAACTGCATAAAGAATTTTTATCCAAAACCTACTCCTCTCCGATTTACAATTTGAGGAAAGGTTTTTGCAAACTCAATTTTCTGTTTTCGAGATAAGTTGTATGAATGGAACATTGATGGTTTATCCGAGCAAGAACTGCTCAATAAGATGAATCACATGGCCATGGTTGCTAATGCCTACATCTCAAACCACAAGAAAAGTCAAATCGATATTGTGGATTTATTTGCACATGGTTTTTCCGAACACTTCAAATTGGTGGGATAATTATCTCACCGAGGTGTAAGAAACCGATCGTGAAAGCAGAAATGTGATGAAGAAGGTGTACCCATTTTTAATGAGGACGTTGCATGGGTGAACTCGATGGTGTTAACACCTTGATTTATACAATTATCAAGAATTTTGTTGGAACTCCTTCCAACATTACTTTCAATTTCTGATTATTTGAACAATCTTCGATGCCCTACTATGTCCGATTATAGATGGTATCAAGATGTTTTTTCTTTTCCGTGTTATGATGAGGTCTGATAGCCAAAACCTTATTGGAAAGAGAAATTTATCGATGGATTGCCTCTCATTATTTGCTCACAAGGTTAAAGATGAATTGATCAAGACGATGACCGGTCTTATTGATTTTGAAAAATTATCCTATGGAGATTTATTCTCCACAGTTGAAAAACTTGGTATTAAGATGTGCATCGATCAAAAATGATCCGACAAAGAAATTTAAGAATGCCAAGCAAGAAAGCTAAGTATGAAATGGGTAATTTCTCATGAACAGTCAAGTTTACCTCCTATTGCTCCTTCAAAGAAGCATAAGAAGAAAGCTCAAAAGATTTCGTGAAATCTTCCTCCATATTACAACAGAGCAAGACAAGAAAATTTAACAAACCTAAATTTTCTAAACCTCCCAAACGGAGTAAAGCTCTAAGTTTGAAAAATATTTTTCAAAAATAAATGTTTCAATTAGGAGAAGAAGGACACTATGCTGATAAGTGCCCTAAACCTCCCAAAAGATTAAACAAGAGATCAATGCTTTAAACATCAAGGACGATGAAAAGCAAAAGATTTTCGTAATTTTCCAAAACAATGATTTTTCTCGATTATTCTTCGAATGATGATATCCCATCCTCCTCGGATTCTCGATTATCATTCCGATTCTTCCGCTTATGAAAATTGTTATAAATTTGAGAACTGTGCGTGTTCTTGTCGCAGAACCCAAAACTTGTTCAATGATGTCCAAATCGAAGAACAAGAAGATTTGCTTTAACCCCGATTTCAAAAATTGATGATCCTCGAAGTTAAAAGAAGAGTATCTTAAAAAAACTAAGAGGTTCATGTTGAAAACTTGAAAACTAGTTACTTCCAAAATCTCTCTGAAGACACTTTGAAACGCTTTTTCAAACCAAAACAAAGTGCTTATCGTCTCTAATTGCAAGATGAGATCGTGAATATCAAGAAAGATATTGTGAAATTGCAAGCTGAATTGCAAGTCGTGAAAACTGAGAACAAAGATTTACAACAATTTTCCTCATGTTAAATCTTAACAAATGTTTTCCTGAAAGTGCTCTTGAACGAAGACACTAAGATTTCTGAGCATGATGATGAGGCTGAATCCACCCATAAACCTCTCTCTGATGAGGTCAAGGTTGTCAGTATGATTTCAAAAGTTGTTCCTCCCAAATGGTATTCAAAAGTTCATATCCGTATTTCTGATGAATATGTTTTTGATGCTATTGCTTTAATTGATTCTGGTTCTGACTTGAATTGCATTCAAGAAGATTTTATCCCCAATAAATATTTCCAACCTTCCACTCAAAGATTAAATTCTGCTAGTGGAAATAAGTTGCATATCAAATATGAGCTCAATAATGTTCATGTTTGCGAACAAGATGTTCTTTTTCATACTAGTGCTGTTCTTGTCAAAAATATGAAAGAAAAAGTGATTCTTGGCATGCCTTTTCTTTCTTTGCTTTATCCATTTTCTGTTAATGAAAATTGTGTTTCTATCGCCAAATTTAGTCTTGATTTTCAGTTTCAATTTGTTTCCAAAGTTTGAAGTTGATATTAATAGGTTGATTAATAGGTTTTCGTGATTAGAGTCCGTGAGCAATTCTTCTCCCATTAGAACTTTATCTTGCTTAAACAACCCCATTGACGAGTGGTGTTTTACCTACTATTCATATTGCCCAACCATCACATGGCTTATATTATTATATCCTGCTTTGCTTTGCATCAAAATAATTTTAAAATTATTTTGCGAAATTTCAAAGATTTTGACATCTTTATTTACGATTTCTTTCCTTTTGAAATTTTGCAAGGCCACCATGGCCTAAGAAAAAAGATAAAGAGAAAGTCACTTCCAAGGTCTCGGCTATCAAGTCGTAGTCTTCCGTTGTTCCTTCGCTTCCCTATTGTTATTTTCATCTCTGTTTTAACCAACAGATTCACTACCTTTTGTCCCGGGTTCCCTGTGTTTCTTATTCCAAGACTCTTGCTACACCCTATGATCCCTTTGCAGATCCTTCCTGTAAACCCGTGAGTCAAGCAATGCGACGGACGTCATTAAAATACATGACCCTCCCTTACTCACAAAATTTGTTCTTTGTTGAGTTAAATCAGTTTCCCTTCCTTACCCCTAGAGAGGTTGCCGCCTCCTATTTCCCTCAAATTTTCATTGGATCCCCGAGCATCCTTCTCTAAAATTTGGCCTATTATTCTGCTATCTGAAACAAACGAGGTTACTGCTTCTTCAAAACCATTGGCGATAAGATTAACCCCGTAAGCACGCCACTATAGTGTTTATTTCAAGAAAGTTATTTTGGAAAAGAATGTAAATCACCTCTCGATTCCGGTGTCCTCGAACGTGGTTTAACATCCATTGTAATTATTATGATTACATGGATGCCTTTTATAAGTTTCTACTTCACCAAACCACGAATTTTGAACATTCTGGTTTGTCGGTTTTGATAAAGAATTCGGTCTCCTTCCTCTGGGTTCTCGGTGGTGGAACCAATTTGGTTGTCTCCCGGATATTCTTCCCTCCAACTTGATGCCTTTCAAACTTTCAAAGGCCTACAAGATTGATTCTTATGGAGCAAAGATTCCCTACTATGCTTCATTTTGTTAAAAATTTCAAGATTCCTTGGATTACGAGTGTAATACCAACTCTCGGAAGACAAGATTCAAAACATTAGTATATCAAATGGTGGGATAAATGCACACTAGTTGATTCCATTGTCCTTCGGTTAAAAACATGGCTCCACGTTCCCAAGGCCCTTCACCCTTTAAAGGGCCTGTCCAATTTCTTTGATTCCCCAGGTGCTTTTCCTCTCCAAAACAAGAAAGGAGAATTCCCCCTCTTCCTCCCATTCGGCTTCCTCAAGTTCTTCAAGAAAAATTCTTCCAAAGAAAGAGATGATCGAAGCCTTGCTGCCTGGATAACTTAGATGATGATGAAGGCAAGCGTCCAAACCATCGGATGAAAAGCCCATCCGGGTTCCCCTTATTTTGAAGACTCCGGGTTACTACCCTACCGGGGTGAAGACATGTGAAATTTGGACCCTGGACCCTAACGGTCCTTGAGGTTATTTTATCTAGCCTCTCGGATGGCTAGTTTTCTCGAGTTTTCTCAAAGGGCTCCCCGGGCGAGAATAAGTTGATTATTTGCACCGGCCGGGGCCGGTTGGTTTGAGTAATTGGTTCTCCTTGATCCGGGCGGATCCTTTTTCATTTATTCTTGGAGTTCTGTGCCAAGCTCCGTTCACTTTTTCCTTGTTCATGTCCGGACGACCCGCGAGAATCAATTTGAGCCCTTTGTTCACTCCTATTCAAGATTTGTGCCCAACACTCGGTCGGGCAACTCTTTTTCCAGTTGATGCTTTTCTTTTGGACAGGGTTGGGCCGCGCCTTTCTTTTTTTTTTTTTTGCTTTTGACCCATGAGCGGCTCATGATTGTAATTTCTTTTTTGCTTTTGTTGGCCTATATAACGGGCTCCCTCTCCCCATTGTAAGGCGAAGTTTTTGAGTGCCTCACCAAAAACTCTCTAGCTCTCCCCTTCTTCTTCTTCTTCTCTTCTATCCATTACTCCGGTAAGTCCGAACACTTATTACGAAGGTTTTATCGTTATCTATAAGATAAACTACGAGTTTTCTATCAAGCGTTTTTAATTTGGTTTGTTTATTTTGATTATATTATTGTCATACCGCCTCATTGGTCGGTTCTCCTTTGATTTTAAGCGCTTATTTTTATGCATCTATTATCATCACCTCCCCTCATCCCCTGCATCTTTGCATCTTTGCCTTCCACCCCCTCTCCTTGGTATAGCCATAGAGTTCCGATCTTTTCTTTGCCTTGATTATACATCTTCTCTCTTTCTCCCCCAGTGCATAGTCTTTTCTCCTCCTTTTTGTTCATTACCTAACCTTTCTCTGTCGAGATCCTAGTCACTTTGATCGTAGCTACCACCCGTCGATGGATTTCAAGTTGACACCCCGTCACCTCGGTTTGCGAACCTTGAAGTCCCGTTTGAAGCTGGGTAAGGCGTGTGGGGATTAAGTAGGTCTTGAGGGCTGGGCCAAGGGTTGCGCCCTTTGCATGTTAGGCCAAGAGTCTCGTGTGCTGGTCATACACTTAGTGAGGAACACAGGAAGTTTACCGGTGGTGAGTACCTAGGATGAGATCCTTTAAGACTTCACCCGGTGAGTGATTATGAGTTTAGTTTGTGTGTCATAATGTTGGATCTAATTCTTATTTAGCTCTAATTCCGTTTTGCCCGGACGTGGTTAACTATGAAAATATTTTGGTTGATGATAATGCTGATTTTAGTAAGTGGAACATCCCAAAGCTGGGCCTAGGAATTACAATACTACTTGGTTTCAATCTTCTTTTAAGATTCAAATTACATCAAAGCTGTTAAACAGACCTTTCGGTCTCGGGTAATAATCGGAACTATTACCTTGTTGCAAGCGTTTTGTTAACAATGCTCTTGCAAAAAATACAATTTTTGCATGTTGGTTACTGTCCAAAGTTGCGGTCAAAGCTTTACTTCAACCGGGTATTAATGTAATTTTCTTTGTTTGCGTGATGCTCGTTTTCTTGATTTTAAAACAAGCATTATTAGTTTGATTCATCATCTTTGTTTGGTGGCCTGTCCCTTTGATGTTTTCAAACATGACTTTGAGTTTAACCGATGTTCATATTAGAAACAACGGCTGAATATACTCACATCGGGTTATAACATGGAAGTTGGTAGCCATCTGTTGCTATCATCTATGTGTTTATTATAAATTGATGAAAACAAATCTTGATCCCGTCTTTGTGATTAAGAATCTTGGGAATCGACTCTGTTGATTAAGTTCTACCGAATGCTAATATCAAAACTCCAAAAATGATTGGTTGGTTGAGTTGAACTCCCCAACGAGTGGCTTTTGGAAAATGTTTCAAAACCTTCTCGAGTAGTTAACGATGCCTCTAATCTTGATTACATCCAACAATACATGGATGGATCTGTTAAAATCAGTTTTTACGATTTGGGATATTGACAATCGAGCGTCCCTGTTGATTAACGGCGAAGGAATTCTTTTGCGGGTTCAACAACCTCGAAGGACTTCGTAGAGATAAAGATGTCGCGAATCCTTACCGATTCTCCTCATCTTCATCCCACGTTAATCCGGTTTGAAACTCAAAGGAATTTCTCCGATTCCCAAGTTTCATCGCTTTTTATTCTGAAAAATCATCCCACGGCGGATGGCGATCGTGGATCTCTTTCTCCCTCCCCGATTTTGTTGCTCCTATTCCCCTGATTTTCCTCATCGATTGTAATGTTATTCTCTTTGGATTAAAATTTCTTTTCTTTATTGATTATGCCTTTGAACAAGGATTTTCTTCAAAAGAAAATCGTGAGTTGAGACATGCTTACCGTGCTAAGTATTCTCAAAGGCGAGATGTATCAAGGTCAATGGGCGAAGCTATGATCGAGTCCCGGACTCACATTTTGTTCTTTGATTTTCTCCAAAAGCATTTTCGGACGAAAATGATTTGAGCGTTGTCAAGCAGTTTGTTAAAGAGGATAAATCTTTTCGGATCTTCCCATCCTCCCACTACAAACACCCTACGGATGTCAAAATTTGGATTGTTAAATGTTCCCCTTTCAAAACTCATGATAAGGACTCTATCACGAGCGATAGAAGAATCATTGAGCAAAACAATTTTATTTCCCAATCTATCCATATCATAGGTCAACCTAGATCGGATTGAAGAAAAAATTCCCTCTTCTTCCTCTGATTTAAAGTTTTCCTCTGTTCCCCAAAGATTGAAAAACCACTAATTTCTCTCCACTGATTTAAAGAAATCTCTGGTTTAAAAACCACTTCTCAGAAGAACAGAAAGTGAACAAATTGCTTTAGAACTAAGCGAGTTAAAGGCGGCTCGGGCTAGTTCCCTTTGGCAGGAATTTTGCCATGGAAAAAACTTTTCTCGAACTTCCTCTATTTTGAGGAAAAGGTTTTTGAAACCAAAACTTTTTGGAAAGGTTGAAATGGGAAAATTAAAGGTTTTGCGGAATCTAAGAAATTTCAAGGCCAAAGGTTTTTAATTCAAAACCTAAACCCCGAATTTGGATTTAAAGGGTTTTTGGAAACCAATTTTGTTTTGGGATAATTTTGAAGGAACAAAAGGATCGACGGAAAATGTAATAAGATGAATTTTAATGGGCCATGGGTTGCTAATGGTTTAAACCCGATTTAAAAATTTCAAAGGAATTTTGTTGGAATTTAACTTTTCTCTTGGTTTTTGGAACAACTTGAAATTGGTTTGGGATAAATTTTTCTTTCCGGAGGACAAAAAAACCAATTGGAAAAAATTTATGAAGGTTCCCATTTTTTAAAGGGGTTGGATGGGTTGAACGATGGGAACCCTTTGGTTTATTAAATTTTAAAGAATTTTGGGAATTCCTTCCAACATTAAAACTTTAATTTAAGATTATTTGAACAAAAATTTGATGCCTACTTAAATGCCGAAATTATAAATGGGTAATTTAAGATTGGTTTTCCTTTTCCCGAAGTTAAGAAGAAAGTCGGATTTGGGCCCCCAAAAACCTTAAGGAAGAAAATTTAACAAACCTTAAATTTTTCCTCCCAAGGTTAAAAGTTAATTTGAAAATATTTTCAAAATTGGTTTAATTGTTTGGAAAGAAACCTATTTTATTCCTCCCCCAAAAGGATTAAAAGAGGTCAATCTTTAAAAAAATGATGAAACAAAAGATTTTAAAATTTCCAAAACAAGTTTTAAATTAATTTTAATGGAACCCAATTCGGTTTTACCTTCCATTCTTTTTAAAAAGATAAAGAAGAAAGCCGAAAGTTTTTTGAAAAACTTTTCCAATATTCCAAACAGAAGAACAAGAAAATTTTAACCAAACCAAAAATTTTCTAAAAAAGAGATTTAAAAACTTAAGTTTTGAAAAAATTTTAAAAAATAAAGTTTCTTTGGAAGAAGGAACTTTTTGAAAAAAGTGCCTTTAAATTCCCAAAAGATTAAACAAGAAAGATAATTGTTTAAACAATTCAAGGTTGTGAAAAGAAAAAGATTTTAAAAATTTTCCAAAAAATGTTTTTGTTATTCTTGGAATGATGATAATCCCCATCCTCCTCGGATTGATTAATTGTTTTAATTTTAAAATTGTTTAAATTTGGGTATTGGGAAAGTTCTTCCGAACCCAAAACTTTTGTTTCTTTGATTGTTAAATTCGGAAGAACAAGAAGGTTTTTTCCCGAAAAAATTTTGAATCACCATTAAAGAAAATTCTTCTTGAAATAAGTTGAAAAATTTTGAAAAAACCAGTTTCAAATTTCTTTTAAACTAACTTTTTCAAAATTGAAAAAAAAGTGCTTCGTTTCTTTCTTTGCACCCATTTTGAGAAATTGGGTTTCTCAAAAAGTTTATTTAAATTCAATTTAATTTGGTTTTAAATTTGGAAATTTAAAAATTATTAAATCTTAAAAAGTTTTGGAAAAGTGCCCTATCCCAAAAACTTTAAGACCCACAGCATGTGTTTTGCCCACCCATAAACCCCTTCGATAATTTTAAGGTTTTATATAATTTCAAAATTTTTTCCCAAAATTTGGTATTTCAAAAAGTTTTCCGTTTTAATTTGAATTTTTTCCTTTTTGAAATTTTGCTTGAAATTGGCACAAAAAGGATTTAAAAAATTTTAAACTCCATCAAGTTAAATTTCCGTTGGTTTTTTGCTTCCCAAATTGAACTTTCTTTAACGTTCATTTTGCGGTTGGTGTTTTCGGTTTTCCCTATAATCCTTTCTTTTAAAAATAGAAAGAAAAGTGTTCTTATGCCCTTTTCTTTCCTTTGTTTTCCTTTTGTTGATTAAATTGGTTTTTCCCTTTACCCAAGTTTGGTTCTAATTTTCCCCAAATTTTCATTTGGTTTTCCTAAAAATTTGGAATTGTATTAAAAAGGTTAATTTTCTTAAAATTAGAAAGTTTGGAAAGAGTTTACCCTCTTTATTTAAGAAATTTATTTTGGTTTAACACCCCCAGGGATTGTTTTGGCCCATTTAACCATCCCGAATTATTATATTATTATGCCTTTGTTTTCTTCATCAAAAAATTTTAAATTTTTTTGTGTTTTTAAAAGTTTTTGGCTTTTTTTACGGTTTCCTTTCCTTTTTTGAAATTTTTCCCGGTGCCCAAACCAAAGGCCAAAAAGGGATTTAAAGAAAGTTCCCTTCCAGGCTTCTTTGGTTAAAAATTTCAAGTTTCCTTGGTTCTGGCCCCCAATTGGGCCAAATTTTCAAACCTTTGGTTTAAAGGGGGATTCACCCTTTGTTCCAGGTTCCCGGGTTCTTATTCCCGGCCCTTGCTGGCCCCTTGTCCCTTTGCCCGGGTTTCCTTCCCAAAACCAAGAAAAATTCCCCCGGACGGTTCTTCAAAAAAAGAACCCTTCCAAAAATACAAAATTTGTTTCTTTTTGAGTTAAATGGGCCCCTTCCCAAACCCGGAGAAGCCCTCCATTTTCCCCCTTTTTTGGATTCACGGGAACCCTCCAATAAAAAAAATTTGGGCCTTAACTTTCGCATTGAAACAAGCCTTACTGTTTTCTTCAAAAATTGGGGCAAGGTTTCGGGAAAGCCAGTTTAACCACCGGTTTTTTGAAATTAATTTTTAAAAGAATGGGGAATCACCCATTCATTCCTTGGAGGTTTTAAAATCCACTTTTAATTTTTATTATGTGGGGAAGCCTTTTCAAGTTTCTTTCATCCCAGAATTTTTGGAACATTCTTGGTTTGGGCGGTTTTGATTGAGTTTTCTTTGGTCCCTTCCTTTCTTTTTTCCTTTTAACCAATTTTGGTTGCCGGATATTCTTTAACTTTTGTTTTGTGGCCTTTAAACTTTCCCATTTAAACAAGGTTTTGATTCTTAAAAAATTCCCTCCCTTATTCTTCTTTTTTTTTCAAATTCCTTATTCGGTGGCAAACCAACTTCTCGGAAAGGACGATTTCAAACGGATAACAAATGGGGGTTTTAAATCAACATTTTTAATTTCCATTGTTTTTTGATTAAAAATTGGCTCCGCCCCAAGGCCCTTCCGCCCAAAGGCTGCGCCTTTTCCAACCTTCCCTTATTCCCATTTTTTTTTAAAAAAAAAAATTCCCGCCCATTCGGTTTTTAATTTAAAAAATTTTGAAAAAGAATCGGTTTTAAATTTTATAAAATTTAGAAATGATTGGATGAAGGAATCCAAACCATTAAGAAAGCCCTCATTTTTTTAATTTTTAAAAAAAATTTCCTTTAAGAAAGTGAAATTTTTGGGCCCTAACGGTTTGCGAGGTTTAGAATTTATCTAGCCTTTCAAATTTTAAATTTTTTTAAAAGCAATGGGGCCAGTCCCCCACCTTTTGTTTAAATTAAGCAAATTGGTTTTTTTTTTTTGTGTGTTTTTGTTTTCTCTTTTTAAGACAAATGTATTGACAAACATTTTTCACCTTTATGTCATATCAAAATTATTTTCAAACAAAAAACATGTGACCAAAAACAAAAAGCGACCCCAAAACCATTAACAATCAACTCATTAGAGGCTTAACATTAATTATGTAGAAACATGATTTGTCAAGTATACCTTCAGAACATGGGGCTAATCATATCTACTAAATACTTTGAGTAGGGACAGAGACACATGATCACATAACCATAGCGATGCCATAGAATGTAAACAAGCAAAATTAGTAATGCAGAGTGGGCTTTAATGGAAATGGTCAAAAGAAAAGGCTCCAAGAATGGGACACCATGTAAGGTTCATGCAACAACGGAGAAGAGGAAATGAGTAATATTAATTTTCACACTGATTGATGTGCTGTAGTTTAAGTAGCTTTTAATGTCAACCATTTAAAGAAAAAAAAAAAAAAAACTTAAAACACGCTATATCAGTCAACATAAAATGAATGTAATGAACGAGTGTGAAGAATAACATTCTAGTGTGTTCCCATTCCCATTAATTGTTTATGAGCATAGGAAGGACCAATAGAAGTACTTGGGTGGAGGGCCCTCAGCTGAATTGATGTATACTGCATATTTCATCATGTGAATTTTGAGGATCATGTGCTCTGCAGAAACCAGAAAGAAAACTATGGAAGGAAAATTCAACAAAGTAGGCTTAATTTTATTATTTTATTATTTTTTATTTTTATAAATAACTAAGTAGGCTTAATTTAAGTGCAAATAAAGAGTTGACTGAGAATAAGCTAAGTTACAGAAAAGTACAGAGCAGAATACTACTAAAACTGAGATCCAGATGGCAACATAATCCACCATCACACAGAATAACTAAACCCAATATTGTTATAAGAGAAATGTTACACCACTTCCTAACATGACACTAAAAATTATATGTGAATCTAAAATCTGATTGTACTATTCAAGATCTAATGGTGATTTTTAATGATCTATCTGCTAATACTCAAACGTGAGAAGGAAGTTCTGGCGGATACTTTAGAAGAATAAACTCATTTTTATCAAGAGTGCACGTCCTTGTTCAATCCATCATGTTACATTAAGTGTTTCTGAAATGTTAATTACATTAGGAAAAAATGCAAAATTAGTCATTGTGATTTACCTGATTTACAATTAGTTTCTTATTGTATCAAAATAAATTTAAAGGTTCATTGGATATGCCAAAAAAACAATTTAGTCAATACAATCAAATTCCGTCTACTTATTTATGAATTCCATTAGTGTGACACTAACTTAAATAGGACAAAATCACAATTTTTTTGACATGAAGTATCATAGTTTTATTGACTCTAAAGTTTCACTCTATTAAAATCTGTTAAGTCACTTAACGAAAGTTGATTGTAAGGATTAAATTATTTTTAGCATACTTGAGGACCTTTGAGTTTATTTTAATATCAAATGAGTTAATTACAAATTAGGTAAACCACGTGAACTGTTTTGCATTTTCCCATTACATTAAGCAAAAGTTGGATAAATTCAAATCATTTTTGGAATATATATTGAGGATTTCAATCTGAAAAAATAAAAAACATATATGTATTTCGTATTATATACATTACACCATGAAAAAGATTGTTGCCTAAATTAAAATTGCCTCTTGAGATCCTTAAAATCCGTAGAATCAATACATTCCAACTTATCCCTGTGAAGATTCAACGATTTCAGCAACTCTGTTGCCTTCTCCCTCGTCCTCTCTGCGCAGCCAACTTGCAATAGCAACAGCAGCTTCTGAAAAGCTCCTACTTGAAGAGCTTTAACAAGAACTCCTCCTTCTTCCTCTTTTCATTCTTGCAGAGCTTCCAAAGGATGGAGACCGAAAACTCGGTCGTCAAATCCGATACGCGCAGCAACTTCTTCACCAAAACCGGCACCGTCAAAGCATGGCTGTACGCCTTTTCTCTCCCTTTTTCTCCGCTGCAGATTCCGTCAAGAACACCCATTGCCTTTTCGCAGATGCTTCTTTCGCTGTCGACAAGCGTTTCAGAAGCAGAGAGATCAAACCCATGTCGACAAATCTTTGAATAATTGTTTCGTTTTGGTACGAGGAATTGTTGATCATGTGGTAAATCACCATTAATGAAGCTTTTGTCGCAGTCGGGCAAATGGGCTCTGTGATCATCTTCACCAACGCTTCCAATGCGCCTTCAATCTCCGCCAATGCGTCTGCTCTGTTCTCATCGGAGGAATGAAGAAGCTCTTTCAACGCCAAAATGGCGCTGCTTCTCCCCGACAAATCCCCGCTCTTCAAAAACCAAACCATCGAACGCAACGAAGCAGCCGATCCGAGATTCGATTTTGCCTGTTCGTCGAGCGGGAAAAAGATTGTCAAGGCCGACAAAATTTCCTCCAATACGGCGCTGTTTGTATCAAACGATCTCGAAAACGTTTCAAACGCGGCAGACAAAACGCCGCCGGCGGTTTTATTCGCCGCAATGCACCGCTTGTTGCGCTCGCTCTCCTTCCCCAACGCCTTGATCTTCGCCGCCAATTCCCCGCACCCGACTTGATCTCCGCGCTTACTCGCGGCCGTAATTTTAGAAAGAATCTCCGAAACCTCCGCCGAGCTCACCGGAATCCTCGGCGTGGGAATCCTCTCAATGCCGTAGGATTGGTTCTCGACGCACCAATCCTGCACCATCTTCCTCAACGTGTGATTGGGTATCGGCTCGAGATTTCTCAGGACCTGATTTGTAATGGGACATGTCTGGTTTCCGCAGTCAATCCACGTCTCAATGCTCTGCCGGTCGTACGTAATCCCCGTCGACAAAGTCACCGGATCTTTCATCAAGTCTAGAGATATCGGGCATCGGAAGTTGGTCGGTATCATCAACTCCAATTCTCCGTTCTCGCCCCGCCGCTCCTCCTTGGCAGCGCGGCGGCCAGCTCTTTTCCTTCTCCACGAAGAAATCATTCTGAACTGAACTTGTTTGAATGAAGCAAAACTAAGAATGTTTTTTTTTTTTGTTTTTGTTTTTGATTTTGTTGTGGAACTGGTTGGATTGAGTTCATATATATATATACGAGAATTATGGACGCGGTGGAGGTTTGAAAAGGTAAGAATAAAATAATCGAAGTTTGAAAAGGTTATGAATAATTCAAAGCCGTTGAATTGAAACGGTAAAATGCGGCACCGTGGGGTTTCGGGTTAGAATGGATCAAATCAAATCAAACACAACCCCGAAAGGACTCAACAAATGTTTGACACAAAAACGTGGTCAACTGGTCGGTGGACCGACCGACTCTTAAGTTGGCCAAACCTTTGCACGTGTCACATGTGAGTTCGGCTCTTGGACCCGGTTGGTTGGTATTCTTCTTTTATCTTGTTTTACAATAATAATAATAATAATAATAATACACAATAGTCTTAGCTCAATCAATTATTTATCATGTAGCACACGTCTCGTAAAGTAAAAATTACTAGCTTGCACTCTTCTCTCTTTTAAAATCATTATTGAATATATGGGGTTCATGTGTGAAACCCATATAACTCTATAAATTAATGGTTATTTGAAAAGTGGAAAAATGAGGAAAAAGCGGTGAAGGTCAAACCGGTGGAGGGTCATGGTATATAGCGCATCTATAATAATACACAATGAAAAATGTTTGATTGCATTTTGGGTTTATTATCTCATCTATATTTTATTGAGTTTGCATGTTTTATTTATTATTAGTATTGTTTTTCTTTTAATTACGGGTAGATAAAGCATCTCAACTTAATGAAAATATACTACGACACATGATACAAAAAGCATTTCTCAAATTCTATTTGACATAGCCCATTGCACTTTCTGCAAAGATTTGGCTTAGTTTTTCAATAGTTCGGATTTAATTTTAATTTTTATAAAAAGAGAAATTGAGTGAAATTAAATTTCTCTAATATTGTAGTTAGGGCGGAAATACTAAAAGGCTCGGGCTTCATGGGCAAACCTCAAAATGTTCTCCCATTTTTTTAGAATACTTAATACCCTTATAATTATTTTAAAATCAAATTTTCAACCCCAAAATTTTTATTTATTTTCCCACACATTTAAAATCCTAATTCTACTTTAGCATTTTATTTATTTATTTATTTTTATAGTACCTAAACACAAACACTTGAATATGAATATAGTAAGATAGAAGAGATTTGGCTTAGAGTGTTTATTTTATTTTTAGAATACCCTTACAATTATTTTAAACATTTCTAAAGCTTTTATTTATTTTCCCTCACATATAAAATCCTAATTCCACCTTAGCATTTTTTTATAGTACCTAAACACAAAACAGTTGAATATAGTAAGATAGAAGGATTTGGCTTAGAGTGTTTATTTTATTATTTTTAAAACAACGACTTTAGTAGGAAAAATAAATATTGTCACATCGATCCAACGAAATAGAGTATGACAAATATTACAACCTCTATAGAATTAATTTGTTATATTTGACATACTTTATCTTATTCTTATTTTATTGGGCTAAGGTGATCTGTTTATTCTATCATATCGGTTATTATTCTAAATATCGTTTATGATTGCGATTTTATAGACAAAAATGAAATTTTAAACCATTACGTTCTTAAATAATTGCGATTTGAAAACATATCAAATTTGCGTTTTCAAATAGTAGGTAATTAAGTTTTTTTTTTTGAACACACACAGTTTTAAAGACTAACGTGTGATTTTAAATGTCAAACTATGATTTTGTCAAACACTTAACTGCATTTTTAAAAATTATATTTTAAAATTATATATTTTAAAATCGTAATTTTTATATTATATTTTTTAAAATCAAATCATAATTCAAACCAACCCTTAAAAAAAAAAAAAATGGTCCAATCAATTTAATAAAAGAAAGGTGATCAAAGCAGAGAATGAAAAAAAGAAATTCTCTTTTTGCATTGACACGGACGCGTAGTTGACGCGTAGCCCATGCAGTTGGGCATGACTGGGAGTCAGTCTGGGCTCGTCCCGTTATTGGAGCCAAACTGGCCAACGCGTACAGGACTCGGTACTGGGTATGTAAAGATTTGCCCAACCCGTACGTTTTCTTCACATGCAAACCAAATATTTTATGCATAACATGGGACAATCCGGACTTTCCTTTCAATATCTATGCCCAAAATTTTGAATTTTGGTTTCTGGGTTTCACTTTCACCCATTTATTAAATATCGGTTCCGTCCTCGATCCACCGGAAGCCGCATCTCATGGCCGCTCAATTTACTTCTCTTCGAGTGTGTCGAATTTACTAATACTTTAACTTGTTTAGTACGACTTTTACGTCTGCAAGCACTTACCTGTATTTGCTCCAATTTTGATAATTTACTTAGAGTGTCTTAACAACTTGTAAGGAATCTCCATTCAAAATAACAAATTGAAGCCATAAATTCTGGACACTCAATGCGCTTATGTTTACGATACCACTAGGTCCTATGTTATACAAAATTGTTTACTCCTTTTGCACCAATCACCTGTCCCTCAAAGTCCCTCGCAATGATGCCAATTCTCACACGACGAGTTTTGGAATCTAAGGCTACATCCCAATTAATTTTATACATTCCATTAGGATGAGCTTGCCACTTTTTTGAGGCTGAAACTATGGGAGAGACATTGAATACCGCCTTGTTAACTTTTGCTGCCTTGTAATCTTGGAGAAACAGATCCACCTTTTGAATCAAAAGATTTGGATGCTTAAGATTTCCCCATGCACCACTGTACTTCTTCTAAACCATAATTTCTATGCACCCTTTTTCTTTTTCAAAATATAGGAAAAGTTTTATAAAAAACACAAAAAGTTGGCTGCATCAATTTTCTCATTGCATTCTTAAACATTGGGAATGCTACATTGCTATCCGATGAATTGAGTTCCATATTCACTATTTTGAAGTTTTTAACCCAAAATATTTATTTATTCTCTCTCTCTTCTTTTAGACTTGTGTTGGGATTTTGTAAAAAATATGAAGTTAACTAGAAAACTTGTATGTTTATATATATATATATATATATATATATATATATATATAATTAAACTTCATTAAATTGGAGACCTTAGACAACTACCTAAACTATCTAATGTTGACCGTTTGGTCTTTAGTAGTGTCCTCTAAGAATGATGTGGCTCTTAAAATCACCATTGAACTTGATTAATTATTATTAGATTTTGATCAAATAGTAATTTTAAGAGCTCATCATTTTTAGAGACAAAAAAAAAAAAACACAATTGAAATTTCTAGATTTACTCGTACTTCGTCCTTAGAGGATGAGGTGCTCCTCCACTAACCGTACGAAAAGAGGTTTTCACCCCATTGACGAGAGAGGCAGGTCTTCACCAACTTCAAGTGTGCATTATATTACTTTTAACAACAAAAACACACACACACACACACACACACACACACACAAATATATATATATATATATATATATATAATTTTTGAAAAATTATTTTTGTTGTGGGTTTTTAAAATTTATTATTGTTCTGGATATAATTATGATTTTATATGGTATGGATATGTGTATAATTTCGGGATATTGATTGAAATGGTAAAATTACTGAAGAAGGAAATAGTATTTAACACAACAAAAACTTGAAATTGATTTTTTTTTTTTTTTATTAAAAAAATTAATAAGCTATATTTAGGTGACAATTTAACTTAACTGCGAACTCAATAAATATTACATGTAGTTTTAGGTTTAAGGTTCAGGTCATAAATAGGTTTATGACCCGTTTAATAAGCGTGTTGAGTTTGGTTAACATAAATAAGTTGGTGGTTAATCGAGTTGACACAAACGATCGTGAATCCGTTTTGCCACATCTATATTCATCTCTACTTCACTTGTATATGAATAATTTGTGGTTTAAACTTTGTTTGCTATTAGTATTGATAACATCCTACCACCAATAATGTCACATGATCACAATTAAGTGGATTAGTCATATTATTAATTTAAAAGTAGATATTAAAAGACTTAAATATAAAAACTTAATTGATAATTTTTCTCCCAAAAAGTGAAAATAATAATTTTTAAATAAATAATATATTGTAAAAAATAAAATCAATATTAATTAATTGATATTTAAATATTAAAAACAATAAACTTACATTTATTGCCTTAAACTTCTTTTTTTTTTTAGAAAAAAAAATTACTTATCCACTAAAAAGAAACAAGAAAACAGGGGATGCTTTTAAAGATGAGTAATGCTAGTTATGCTCCTACTTCTTCACGTTCATTTTTCTATATTCATAGGTAGCTTTTAAACTTACAATCGAATTAAAATTTAATAAAGATAATTCACAAATCTAATAGTGGTTTAAAAGGTTGCATATGGATGTGAAAAAATTGAAGTGCGTGTATAGTTAGGACTGCGATTTCGTAGATAAAAAAGTGTGATTTTAAACCAAATTGTAAAAAATTGATTGTTTGAGACTATGTTTTAAAAAAATTACAATTTTTGCCAAATTCTTAACTACATTTTTAAAAACTATATTTTAAAATCGCTATTTAAAATCGCAAACTCAAACGTTTTTGAAAAGATTACTTGTTGATTAAGTCAGGCATGTGATGATGGCAAGGTGACGGCCGGCCAATTCAGTTTTGTTCTCTCTGTGTGGATCTCTCCCCTATAATTTTTTTTTTTTTTTAAAATTAATTATTATTATTTATTTAGCTTTTGTGATTAGGTCAAATTTGTTCATCCTTTTGACACATTTTGGAAGTGGGGCTTGAACTAAAAAAGAAAATGATAGAAAATATACAAAAATATGTTTTATCTGACCTATGAAGGAGCAAGTTGCAAGTGATACGTAATCAATGCATACAAAGGGACCAATGTAAAACTCATTGAACTTTTCATTGAATTAAAAGTAAAGCGATTTTGACGCATCAAATAGTAGTGTCCAAATCAAAAACGCATGTATCACATCATAACATACTCTATCCTTCCTTTAAAGGATACCACCTTTTCTTGGACCAGAACTTGGCGCCTGTTAAATTACTTTTTAGTCCTGAATGGAAAGCGGTGAAGATTTATAGATGTGTCAATGTAAGTGCACGTCTTGTTGTTAGATGACCCGCTTTAAATTTTGTGTTCGAAAGTATTTTCACTTTTTTTTTCTCTTATTTCTTCTATCAGGTTAAGGAGTGGTAAAAACCCTCTTTTGTAATTTTTCCCCTCCCAATTTTCCTTATTTCTATTATATATATATATATAGAGAGAGAGAGAAGTTTTCCCTTGTTTCTTGTGACTTGTGAGGCTTCCCATGCCTAAGACCTCCCCTTTCTAACCCTAGTTTTCCGGTTGACAAGTAGTCTCTAGCAGCGAACCCAAGTACAAATGCTTGTTTCGGAATAGCCATAAATATGGCCGGCTTAATAAATTTTGAGGCCAATATTTATAATGGGTTTCTTAAATAAAAGTTAAATTGAGGAGGCAAACTCACTTTATAAAATTTAGAGAGCCACTTTAAAAAAAAAAAAAAATCAAACATCAAACATCAAACTCCTTGTACTTTTTTTTTAAAAAAAAAATATTATTTTGTTATTAGGTTTAAACCAATGGGAAGAGGAGAGTAAAAAAATAAGCTTAAAAAATTATTTAACTTCAGCTTTTGCTCTTGAAATGTAAGGAGCATGTTTGATAATAGTTAAACATAGATTAAGGAAGAGAACTTGTTATAAAATGAGAAATTTTTACCTTGTCATTTGGAAGTAAAACGACGAGGTAAAAATTTAATTAAGAAAATTTAACTTTAGCTTTTTGCTACTTGAGTCATATGAACACTATCCTTGGCTTTTAAGATGTCTTTCGC
>JADOBO010000138.1:0-49950 GCA_016403345.1 Corylus heterophylla | reverse complement strand
TATATATATATAGTTGTTGAACCACCCCCAATGGCCCAAAAAAAAAAAAAAAAAAAAAAGGAGGGGGTTTGGTTTTGGACCACCTCCATGGCCCATGGGGTGGTTCGCATCCCTAAGGGCCAAACACTGAATTTTTATTTATTTATTGATTTTTAAATTTGGCCCTTGGGGTAGGTGGTTCAACCACCCCAAGCCAAATGGGGTAACAGCCACCATTTATGGGGTGGTTGCACACCAGCATTTTTTTTTGGTGATGTGGCGCTCTGCTAGAAAATCTAATGAAATTTTGATAGAGATACCAAGTGAGTTTATTTGCTTACCACAAGTACTAGTTGTAATATTTTAAAAATTTAAGTGGCTATTTGATTTTGGTGCAAACCACATATAGTAAGGCCACGATTTAGTGAGTATGCTCAAATCATTTAATAAGTAAATAAAATATATATATATATATATATATATATATATATATATATATATATATATATATATATATATATATATATATATATTCATTACAAACATTTGATGTCAAAAATGGTTACTATAGAAAGACACCATTAGCGCTGGGTCACTTGAGGTCGGACTTGGTTGGGCTACTAGTGAGTGGACAATATGCGTATGATATCCGTGGCACCGATACTATATTATAGGTCCCTTGGATCAAACCCTACCAAAAAGTGGTTAAGGGATTTGATAGACCATATATGAAGTTGAACTATGATATGATTATCTTATTATAGCATGTATTATATCTATATTGCATTCATGACAATATTATCAAATGATGAACTATGACCTTATATTGCTTCATATGATTTATAAATAATTGAGTTCGCATGTGTGTGTTTGGCAAACAACATCCATTGTCACGCACTTTTATGTTTGGTGCGGAAAAAATGAGTGAAATAATTAGTAAAGAAAAGTGAAAAAGTAGTATTGAAAAGTTGAAAATTTTGTTTTGTAATAATTTTTTTAATTTAAATAGTAGTAAAAAGTAAATTATATGATATAAAAAGTGAATGAAGTGATATAAAAGTGAGAATGTTTTGTTGTTGATTTTTTTTTTTGAATGAAATGAAAAGTGTTTGGGAAGGGGTGTTGTTTAACAAACAACTCCTATGTAACAATCTATATGTCATATGTAGGGTCGGCAATTTTGACACGACTCGCGAACCACACTAAGTTACTGAGTATTGGGTTTGGGCTTAGCGGGTTCGGGTCTTAATTGGTTTACCAATTAAGACACGATTAAATTCGATGTCTAGCGGGTCGACCCACCGACACGCTTTAATAAATGGGTCTAGCGGTCGCGCAGTCAACGGTCAACTGGGTCTCGGGTGACCCGTCAACCGACTCATATGCATTTATACTCACTAAATCGTGGCCTTACTCTTGTATTCTTTTTCACTTATGAAAATGTGTTGTTTGTAGATAGTATAGCTGGAGATGGATCCTTCAAAGCATCCGGTAGTTGTTTTGAAGGACTCGATTTAGATTAGTTTTGAGAAATTAGACCTCATGTGGCTTAAGTAAATATGAGATGTTGACGGAGCCACATGCCACGACATGATTGAGATTATTTTTATGCTTTATCTTGTTAACAATAAGCTTTGATGATATTTTGAGATAGTTAGACTTGGGTTGTAATATCGTAACTTATTTTGATAATTGGCCTTTGACCCAACATTTGGAGACTTATCTATATATTATGATGTCTTAAAAATTTATTCTAGTAATTCAAAAATTGTCTATATATATATCAAAGCCCCACTTGGCCACTTGTGTAAGAAAAAAAAGGCCCACTTGCAAATTCCTTATTTATCTTAATAATAGATGGTTTCTGAAAGGGCTGTTCCTGGGAATATATGTCTTGTATAAAACTAGTATTGGTCTTGTTTGACGGGACAGGAGTGAGACTAGTTAAACTTTGACTCGATTCAGTTGATCCTTCTTGGCTCTTGGCTCTTCCTACTTGGCAATACACACAGTGGCTGCCTACTCTGGAACAACTGAGTTGTGCTCATGTTGACCAGGTTATATATATAGACGCTTCGGTCTACTCACGACTCCAATACTCCAAAAATATATTTTGCTTTTTCCTTTCTTTTTTTCTTTTCTTTTTCTTTTTTTTTTTTTTCAAACAAAAGCATGCAAATACTTCTTCTTTTCTTACTTGTGTTTTGGAACCTTAAATATTTAAGGCAACCGGGTATGCATAATGTCTTTCAGGAATGATTGATGATGATGATGGTGATATAATAATTCAGCTAATAATCCAGCTATATATATATATATATATATATGAAGCTATCAACGCAAGTTTTCATAAGGTTTGGTAATCAATTTGTTATTAATTTTAAGTTTTTCAAAGTTGTTAATTTTGAAATGTTAAATTACAACTTAACCCAAAAGTAAACTAATAAGAAAAAATAAATTAAGACTTGTTTATTTCATTGGAAAATATTTTTCGTACTTTTTGGTGTTTGGTGCGACGAAAAATATTTTCGGTCGAGACTCGGCCAAGTCACTGTCAAGACCCGATCAAGATATTATCGTAATTTAAGGTTTACTAAAATTGTAATTTTTTGTACAAGCCAAACACAAGAAAATTTTTTTGCTAAAAACATGGTCCGACGGAAAATATTCTATGTCGAAACAAATGGAATCTTAATCATTTAACTAATAATACTTTAACACTCTTTCTTACGTGTGGGTTCAAACTCACTTTAAATATGTGAGACCCAACAAATGAACTATTATATTGAAAAAAGAGTGAATTGACTGAGTTCGAGCTCGAACTCATGAACTTCTAACTCTAATGCCGAAGCGACATCATGATGTAATGGATATTGGAATGGATTTATAATGGATATTGAATGTATATTGGATATATTGGATATATATTGATATTGGATATTGAATATATATTGGACATTGGATATCAGGTTAATACGTAAATCTGGGTATAAACCAGAATAATACATAAAATATTTAATTGAAAAAAAAAAAAGGATTTTTGACGTGTCAAACGGAGTGACGCGTCAAAAAATTTCTGAACGTGGTGAAACTCCAGAATGTCAAAAAAACTTTTGACGTAGCATTTTCAGCACGTCAAAATTGTTTGACGTTCCAAAAGTAAAACATCAAAAAAAAAAAATTTGACGTTCCAGTTTGTGACACGTCAAAAAATTTTAACGTGTTGAAAATGTCACATTAAAAACTTGAATTTTTTGACACCCACCTTTTTAACGGTTAAGACACGTCAAAAAACACATGTCAGAAACTCCTACTAAAAAAACTATTCAATTTTTGCATGATCATGCCCTCCATTTGTAGGTATATATAACACGTGTAAATTCGGCTCGGTACACGATGTACTTGCATATGGAGAAATTGTAGGTATATATCGCAAAAGTCAAAAACTTGATTTTCATCCACAAATAAAATTCAAAGGGTCATGATACAGGAAACACCAAATTTTTTTAAAAAATATTTAAAAAAAGTGGCTGGCGTGCATGAACAGTTCATGCACGCCAGCGTTCCCTTTCACATTACCAAATTCAAAAGCTCTCCTTCCGTTGAATTGGGAGGATATAGTTTAGTCATAGGAAGAGATGGTCCAGTCAAATATGTTATACACGTATCTAGAGAGTTTTCTTTGTTGATTATTCATTCAAACTAGCCTTGAAAGAGGAAACAAAAAATTATATATAATTGTTTACTTTTTTGGTCTTTGATCAATGCCCCTATACGACATAATCAAATTGGAATAGCAAGTGGAATATTGGAGATTAGGAGCCTATTTCACTGTCAATATTTTATTTTATGGTATATATATTTGATGTTCTTTTATTTAATTTTGAAAATGCTTTTTTAATCAAAAAATAATAATAATAAGCCTTATTTGTTTTTTCCTTAGTTCTTTTGAGCTGGAGAAAAGACGGTTCTTGTAATTGAGAGGAGAGATTTGTCTTTTCACCTTTTTTTTTTTGACAAAATTTCCATCTCATTTGCAAGATTTAATTTTGAAGTAGAGAGGATATAAATACGGTTTCACTGAATTTGTAGAGTACGTCCATGTATTATTATGTACATCATTAAATAAAATAAAATAAAATTTAAACCATAAAATGAGTATTTTCATTTCAAATAAAATGTAAAAATGGTATTCCAATTTAATGGCACGGGTCTGTCGTTTTGTCTATAGTCCTGGTTTTGCTTGACTTCTATCACGATTCAATCACCACACTAATAAAAATTATGTCAAATTTTTCGTCTTTATTTATTTATTTTATTATTTTGGAACTTTCCTCTGCAGCGATGACCTCGTCATTCTCTAGTAGCAAGTAAATGGGTCTAGAACATAGACTTCTTTCAGAAGAATATATATATATATATATCAGCAAAAACAATGTGCCACTCAAAATGGTTAAGACTTAATTGAGGAAGATATCTACAAGTCGGACGAATATATAAAATAATTTACCACGCAATTTTGTGACTTTGAAATTAATTTCATAAATAGTAATTCAGTAAACGTTCAAATCATTCTGCATAATCACTAATTTAATTAATAAATTAATTAATAATCAAGATACTTTATACATAACGAATTAGTTGACCACATGTCAGTAAGCAACCAAAGGTAGCTAGCTATAAGATGGACAGAAGGTAAGCCAAAAAAGATTTGCTGGGTTTGTTGATGAGAAACATTTCTGATGCCTAAGTTAGTAAATGTTATAATAGTTTTCAACACGGTAAATGCGCCTTCTTCAGATCTTCAATACGTCGTCCGCACTCCAAATCACTACAAAAAGACAGCATTGTCAAGGGGTCCCGGTTCCCGGGACACTCATGCCAAAGTCAGAAAGTTTCTAAGAGAAATATGGTGCTTCGGTGCACAATAATTCAATACGCTCAATAATATGTGTGAGGATATTTCAGGATTCAAGATCCCTTAGTACCTTGTGTCGGGGCCTATTTATAGGTTCGGGGAGATGAAGTAGACTTGGACTGGATCTTCTTATTTGAATTGGTTTGAGAGTCCAGAGTTGAGATAGAACTCAACAGCTATCATGTAGAGATAAACATTCAACAGATATCATGTAGAGATAATCTTAAATAGTCATCTTGTAGAGATAAGTAGGACGTCTTTATTCCAATATTATCCTAATTGGAATATAAGACTATCAATTAATTAAATAGTCCTTGCTATTTCATTAATATCTTCATGGACCTATCATTGGCCATTGGGCCGAATTTGGTAGGCTTATAGTGTGAATTTATTCCCAAGTACCCCCAATTCCCTTAGCCAAGGTACTTGGGTAATGGGAATTTAGTCAAAGCCTTATGGCGGCTTGTTGTTTGACCTTGTCCGAGACTCGTGTCTCCCTAGTGAATGTACTTTGAGCTTGTCAGTTGGAGCTCTTCAGCTCTGTTTGGCATCGCTCGAGTTTTCGGAGCACCCCAGCTCTATCCTTTGCCCGGGGTTAAACCCGTCCTAGTTTCGAGATACCTAGGGATCATGCCCGGGTCCCTCTCCAAGTCGTCAAAATAATCCACACTTGCACAATAACCTTTAAGTAGTAATTTATAAGTCTTTCAACAGACTAACATTTGTTCCCCGCTCACCTTGGGGTGATTCCTTGTTTTGTGACCGGATTGTCTCATGTTGCTTGTTTTAGCCTAAGGTTGTCTCCTTGTCTCATGATTGTCGAGAGTACCCCCCAATTATTTCATTTGCCGGGGGGCTAAGCCTGTTATATCCGTGAGATACTCGGGGATCATGCCCGATCATCTCTCAAATGCCCGTTTTACAAACTAGGCTCCGACTTGCCTAATAATCTTCAACAATAATTCATAAGTCTTTCAAGACTAACGTTTGTTCCCCGATTGTCTTGGGGTAGCTCATTGTGTTTTATCGAGTTGTCTCCCTTTGGTTGTTTTTGCCCAAGGTTGTCTCCTTGTCTTCTTGTTTTTTACCGGCTGTCTCCCGTTAATTGTTTTTGTCCAAGGTTTTCTCCTTGTCCTTGTTTATTGCCAGGTTGTCTCCCGTTTTTGTTTTTGCCCAAGGTTTTCTCCTTGTCCATGTTTTAGAGGGTTGTCTCTCTATCCTTGTTTTTATCCAAGGTTTTCTTCTTGTCCTTATTTTAGAGGATTGTCTCCCTATTCTTGTTTTTGCCCAAGGTTTTCTCTTTGTCCTTATTTTAGAGGGTTGTCTCCCTATTCTTGTTTTTGCCCAAGGTTTTCTCCTTGTCTCCGGGGTAAATCTTCTTGTTTTTTACCGGGTTGTCTCCCGTTCTTTGTTTTTGCCCAAGGTTTTCTCCTTGTTGCCGAGAATGAGTCTTCTTGTTTTTTACCGGGTTGTCTCCTGTTAATTATTTTTAACCAAGGTTTTCTCCTTGTCTCCGATGGTGACATATCTGGGGTGACATACCCGGCTCTTCCTTTGCCATATCCGGGAGTGATATACCTGATTTTTCTTTAAAATATCGGGAGTGAAATACCCGGTTCTTCTTTGAAATATCCGGGAGTGATATACCCGGTTCTTCTTATTCGGGATAGAGTATCCCTGGAATGTAATAATTTGGAATAAGAATTACCTTATGCTCACAACCAATCGAAACCAAATTTGGAATTTAAACCAAAATAGCCTATTCCTAAGCAAAAATAGGAATATAAACTTGAACCAGGATAGCACATTCCTAAGCAAAAATAGGAATATAAACTTGAACCAAAATAACCTATTCCTAAACCAAAATAGGAATATAAACTTAAATCAGGATAACCTATTCCTAAATCGAACAGAATATAAACTGAATAAGAAAAACCTTGTCAAATGCCAATTTTCTTCTCCAAATTCCTCCAACGCATACCTTCACTGCTATTATATTTTCTTTGTTCTTTTTTTTTTCTTCTTTTCTCTTTTTCTTTTTCTTTTCTCTTCTGCGCATAGCACTTTTTGTCTTTCTTCTCCTTCTATGAGCAGTAGCCAGCGCGATGTGCAAGACAGTCGCGACCCGGGAGCGCGGTCGATGATGCTTTGAAAGCTGGTGGTCGGCGACGGGTGTTGCGGCCTGAGTTCGGATCTCCGCAGTGGCGTGTCGGCGAGCGCGAGCGGAGATCGAAATGCTGCGGGCTTCCGCAACAGCTGGTCACGCCGGCGTTGGGTCTCCGGCGGTGTGAGTTGCGTCAATGTTGGGTCTCCGCGCGTCCGAGATCGGAGGTCACGGTCCGGGCGTGTGATCGGATCTCGCAGCAGCAGGAGAGTGTGGAGATTTGTCGATGTCGCGGGCTTGGGACTCGCAAGAATGAGTCGCGCCAGCATTGGGTCTCCGGCAAGGTGGGTCACGCCGGTCGCTGCTTGCTCCGGCGATCGTGCGGATCGTGATGGCTGCGCGGGCTGATCGCTTGGGTTTCGATGAACGGTGAATCTGCGATGTAAGAGGTAGATCTCGCTTGGCAATGCACACCGTGATGAATAAATTTTTTTATAAGAAACGAACTAGTTGTTCCCACAGACGCGCCAAACTGTAGGAACAGCTTTTCAACACGGTGGATGTGCTTTCTTAGATCTTCAATACGTCGCGTGCACTCCAAATCACTACAAAAAGACAGCATTGTCAAGGGGGTCCCAGTTCCCGGGACACTCCGATGCCAAAGTCGAAAGTTTCTAAGAGAAATATGGTGCTTGCATCAATAATTCAATACGCTCAATAATATGTGTGAGGATATTTAGATTCAAGATCCCTGTTGGGTCATGAATCCACTATTTAAACCCAATAAACTCCAAACCCGATCTTGACTAAACGGGAAATCTAACAAGGCCTCGAAATAGCTTTCCCCGATAAGGCCTCATAAACCGGCACAGTCTCGGGATCTGACTCCAAAACCATCCCTCGAATTGGAGTCAGACGTCAGATCTTGGACATTACACCGAATGCGAATATGTCAGAATACCAAGGGTAAAGTTGCTATTATACAGTTAAGGATATACAAAGATTCAAATTCATTTCAGTAAACATTATCCTACATTCGAAAGAAGCCTTCAACAAACAATCCCTATACTAGCGGGATAAAAGGCTATTTAAATTCAAAAGGCAATATACGTCAAACGATGGCTTACTACCTCATCCCAAGATTCATCCCTTAATGTAATAATCAGAAACCAGATATTCAGGGATAAGAGTCCCAAGATATGCAGGAGACAAACTCTACTCCATGCCTATAAATACAACTCTCGATTTCCATCAAAGGTAAGTGCAATCCTAACTTTGAAAACTTTGATTGCTTAAACACTCTTTCCTCAGTTTCTAACTTAGGCATCGGAGTTCCTCACCGGACACCACCGGGGCTCTAATCCTATTTGTTCTCTTCTGTGTGTAGTCTGAAATATCGCCGAAGCCCATCGCACCACCTGAAGGCGTGCCACATCACCATCCCGGAAAACTGTGTACCAACAATGCTCACCTCTCTTTTGATTGTTGGAACGTTTGGGAGGGAGATTTATTCCTTCATTTCACGTTTTAACCACTCGAATTTACACACATTGTACATTCTCGTTCAAACGGAATTGAAGATAACCTCATTCGAATGGGCTTAATTGTGCTATGCGTGATCACTTCTCACTTAAATTATGTGTGCTATGACCTAAGCCGTTGATTTTCATTTACCATTCGATCACTTTTAAGAATGCTTTTTCATTCGAATGCGATCACCCAAGATTTGATCCTAGCAGTTCGATTTTCTGCATATGCACGTTTCCAATTGACATATGGCATTTTTGGTCTCGTTAAAACAAGATTTTTTTTTTTTTGACATGTCCGCACAAGGAGGAGGGAGGAGGATTCGAACTAGTGACCTCCGCTTCATTAAATGTAGTCACATCCGATTGAGCTACCTCTTGGAGACATTAAAACAGGATATTAATTAGAAGTCTTTTAACTTAGATTTTCAAGCCCTTTTTGATCTAATACTCACGAGCCACAACATGCTCAATCTCATTCTCTCTCTCTCTCTCTCTCTCTCTCTATATATATATATATATATATATATATATATATATATATATATATATATATATATATATATATATATATATATTTCAACCTATATTAATTATTCGGTCATCACAACACAAATTTATAAAGAAGAGAATAAACCCAAATTAATTGTCGAATTGTTACGCACGCATAAATTAAAGTTGTAGGTAGTGCCATGTGCCAATTACATACGTATAATAGAGAAATGAAAAAGATTGATAATGAAAAGATATCAAAAGATTTGATTAACAAGAGCACTTACATGATTCAAACGTAGTTTAGAAATAGCGAAGTACACAAGAGCATAACACATTACAAGTAGTAGGCGTGATAGTTGCGTAATGAGTTCGTGTTTAGGCTAAAAGCCTCTGCCCTACACTGAGGGGGATTCGTCATTTTTATAGACAAAATCCAATGGGTAAATAAAAATTACATTGAGAAAGTTAACGGAAAAAGTAAAGAACTACATGGCGTAAATCAGAATCGAATTGTAGTGTCGGCGCATAAATGAGAAATTGTAGCACTATAGTAAATCAGAAGTGTAATCAGTATGTCTGCAGGCAAATGAGAAACTGTAGCATTCTAATGTCGGCAGACAAATGAGAAATTGTAGCAATAATGATTGAATTGTGTCATAATGATAGGCAAATGTCTTCAGAAATAAAAATGGTACCCTAGTGGGCAAATGTAACGGTGCTTTTGTAAAAGGCAAGTAATCGGTGCCACTGTGAAGGGGAAATGAATGGTGCCACTGTGAAGGGAAAATGAACGGTGCCACTGTGAAGAGCAAATGAACGGTGCCACTGTGAAGGGCAAATGATTATAAATCTTCAATTCCGGGGTAATAGTTATCGGGGCTATCACCAAGGAAACCAGAATTTTCGTACCATTCTTTCATGGGATTAAAAGTAGCTTCAGAAGATGCATCAGAATTTTCTTCTTCATCTTCATCGGAATTATCATTGAGAGATTCCAGAAGTGCTTTTAAAATGTCATTCTTTTCTTTTCTTCTTAGAAGAACCGAAGAAGTAGCGTATAACGCAGTATCCGCTCTCTTTGGGAGGGGATACAAAAGTACTAGGAGTTACCAGTTTTGCAGGATTGCCAATGGTTAATTGATTGGGAATTTGAGGGGTTTGGATTTTTGGCAAATGGGCTAGATTCTTAACATTGTCAACAAAATTATCAACTCGTGGGTAGTTATCCCACCATTTAACATACCAATGTCGTTCTACCTTGTCATCAAGAATGACATATTGCCATTTTATGATCCAAGGAATTTTGAATTTTTTAACAAAATGCAGAATGTGGGGAAATTTGGCCCTATGTTCATCAGTATTGTAAAGATTTTTGAATGAAATAAAAGTTTCAATGAGTTTTATTGGGAGGATATCAGGAAAAAGACCAAATTTCATCCACCATCTGGAGAACTAAAGAGGGGGGATGCCTCCAAATTCTTTATCAAAGTTTATGAACCAAGAGTGGTCAAACTTGGGATTTTGGTAGAGCATGAATTTGGACTAAGCATCAATGTAATCATAATAGCAGAACGGGATGGAGAAATCTTCCAATTTTCTTGGGTTCGAGGGATGTTCCCCTCAATCTTTTTCAGGAATGATTCTATCAAAATAGACACTATGATAAAAGTAGTTTTTTGGATTCAGTTTTACTGTAAATGGGTTGAAATGAATAGACTTTGTCTGGAGCAGGATATTAGTGTAGTATGAAAGAGTTTTCAAAGATGCTCAGGGATCCAATGAAACTGAGGAGGAAAGTAAGAAACGGCAATTTGAGTAGGAGATTTAATGTGAGAATGGTTTATCTCAATATGAAATAAATGTTCGAAATGAGGAAGAACAACATAAGCTATCGTATTTAATGAAAGGAATAGTGGATTTTTTAGAAGAAATGACAAAATGGGTCATAATCTGAAACGAGAGCACTGAAGTAGGTAACTGGTGATCCGGGGCTAAAAGCCAAGAAACGGTTAGCGAGAGCAATAGATGAATTAGTAATGGGAGCAGAAATGGTAGACTCTAGTTTTAAGACCAAAGCCTTGGAGTCAATCTTCCCCTCATCATTTTTGCTTGCCATGCTCGCACCGCAAAAATTTACGAGTGAGAAAATCTGGAATAGAGTTAATAGAATCTTTAATATATTCAATATCAAAATAAAAAACGCTTAAAATGGCTTGCCATGTGGCAAAAATTTGTTTTGTTGTAATGTTTTCAACATCTTTTTTCAGAATGTATTCAGCAGATTTACAATCAATGTGTAACGAAAACTTTTGATTTAACAAATCAGATTGAAATTTAGTAATGCATAAAACGACAGAAAGAATTTCTTTCTTAATAGTACTATAACTAGCTTGCGTATTGTTCCAGGATCCGGAATGAAATCGAACAATTTGTTTGGGAGATCTTGGAGAAACAACTTGTTTCAGAATGCGTCCGAAGCCAATTTCAGAAGCATCAGTTTCAACGATTTTGAAAGCCTTATCGGAAGGAATATCTAAGCAGGGTAAGGTCTTAACATGAGTTTTAATCTCTTTAATGAGTGAATACTAGTCCAAGGAGGAGGAGGATTTTGTAAACGGTCAAACAAAGGCTTGCAATATTTTCTCAGGTCTTTGTAGAAATCCGCAATGTAATTTAAAGAACCTAAGAATCTCTGGAGCTAGGTTTTATCGGTGATATCATTAGGAAATTTATTAGCGAACTAAATAGCTTTATCAATGGATTTAATCTGACCTTCAGAAATATCAAAACTAAGGAATATAATTTTGGTCTTAATCTGTTTAGCAGAGACAATAAGTCCATTGTGTTTGACTGTGTCTAGAAACAAATTCAAATGTTTCCAGTGTTCATCAATAGATATTAAATAAATCAAAACATCATCAATGTAAACGATGGCAAAATGACTGAAGGGATTGAAAATATCGTTCATAATGTTTTGGAATTCACTATGAGCATTCTTCAGACCAAAAGGCATGATGTTCCACTCATAATGCCCAAAAGGGGTAGTAGAAGCAGTCTTATACCTATCCTTATCATTAATCTGGATTTGCCAAAACCCTGACTTCATATCGAACTTAGAAAAGACTAGAGCCTCACTAATGCGACTAACTAAGTCCTTCCTATTAGGGATGGGGTACCTGATCCACTCTAGCACATCATTGAGCGGTTTGTAATTAATTACTAACCTAGGGGTTCCCCTTTCAACTTCAGCATTTTTTATAACATAAAAAGCGACACAAGACCAAGGAGACTTCTTGTTGCGAATGATAACTTTAACAAGTAAATAAACAATTTCTTTTTGGCAAAAATCTAAAGTTTCAGCATTCATTTGGATCGGCCTAGCTTTATTGGGAATTTTATTTTCAGAAAAATCTTTAATATATGGTAAAGAAACAATGTGTTTTTTCCTATGCCAAAAGGCAGTAGGAAGTTCAAAGCAAACGAGATCAATGATCAAAGTATTGAAAGCCACAATCTTAGATTGCAGCAATTTATCAGAAAGTTGTTTAGCAATTTTTTTGTATTTAACTTCTTATTTTAAAAAGTTTAAATGCTTAGTTTTAGCAGAGATAATGTTCAAACAACTAACATCAATGTCAAATTTGGAAGCAAAATGAAATTTTACTTCAACACCTATTTTAATGGTTGAAACACCGCCATTAACAAAGTGAAATGATACAACATGGCAATGAAAGGAAGGCCAAAAATAACTTTATCGCATATATTTTTAACAAGGACATCGAGAGTATGAAAACAAACATTGTTCTGGCAAACATGAATATTATTCAATTCATACTTAATTTGTAAACGACTTCCATTGGCAAAATTTAATTTTTCAGTGGATTGTTCAAAATATTTACTAGGTACTAACACTTCTTGAATGCAATTCAAATCAGCATCGGAATTAATCAAAGCAATGACATCAAGAGTATAATTAGGAGCAACAATGATATTAACTTTAGAATACCATTTAGGTGGAACAACTTTGTCAATAAGACTGACAATCTTGACTTTATCAGAAATCACTTTGTTGCTGGATTCTTTTATTAGAGTACTCAAATTGTTTATCATCATCATCAGAATTTTTATCGTGAAAACAATCTTGAAGTTTCAGTACTAAAAGTTGTTGTTTTAAATCGTTATTATCAGTTTTAATACAGTGCAAGTCATTTTTTAAATCAACAATTTTTTTCTTGATATTACTAATCTTATGCTGCATATTTGAGATAGTAATCACTTTGGATTTTGTTTAGAAAATTGTTCCAAAGTTTCATCAAGTGAGATTTTTGCATTGATAAGTTTATTAGCATTTTTAATTATCCTATTCCTAAGTTTTTTAAGGTAGTCTTCTTTTAATTCAGGATTTTTAATTTTTGAAATTAAAGTGATTAGCAAATTTTCTTGTTCTTCAGTTTTTGTGAGAACATTGTAGGTTTTGACATTTTTGCAGCAAGAATCATTACAACCAATTTTGAAATCATTGTCAGAGAATTCACTAGCAGAGTGGTCATCAAAGTCATCTGAAGTTAAAAATTCACTGTTAGATGAATCAGAAGAATTAATGGATTGCAGAATTCTAAAAAGATTTTCTTTTCATTGTCATCAATTTTTAAAGCATTAATTTATTTATTTTCAATTTTTTGGGCGGTTCTGGACATTTATCAGCAAAATGTCTTGATTTTCTGCATTTAAAACATTTTCCTTTGGATGAAAATAAAGTTATATATATATATATATATTTCTCCTTGTTTTGATTGGTAAGTCAATCCCCTGATTTCCTCTATTGATGATAGCTCTTCAGAAAAGAAAGAAGAAAGAAGGAAAAAAAAAAAAGTCATATAATTAAATAAATATAATAAAGTTATTTAAGACTGCTTCTAAGTTGTGTGGGGCCATCAAGGCTCCAGAGTCAGACCGCATGACTTGACCTTTTAAAAACCTAATTAACTCTCATCAATCTTCACAATCACAATAAATATATATAAATATAATAGAAGCTTCTCTAGCTTCCATATGATTGCTCCCTAGCCACAACCTACAAAGGGAGGGAAGAAAGAGGAAGGAAGGAGAAGATCGATGATCATGAGCTGCAAGGAAGAAAAGATGATGATGATGAGTAGTAGTACTAGTAAGGAAGGTGAAGTTGCAATATTGCCAGGATTTCGGTTCCATCCAACTGATGAAGAGCTTGTTGGGTTTTATCTTCGCCAGAAGGTTGAGAAGAAACCCATCGCTATTGAACTCATCCAACAGATCGATATCTACAAATACGATCCATGGGATCTTCCAAGTAACTATTATTAGCATCCCTTTCTTTCTTTTAATTCAACTCTTTTGTATCTTTGACAAAATCAAACAATTAAATTCTTAATAAGGTTATTTCTTTGATTCTTTCAAGCTAAAATTTTATTTTATTTTTTATTTTTTTTCTGTGGATCTAACTGTATATATATATATATATATATATATATATATATATATATATATATATATATATATATATGGTGCCTCTGAAAACCATCTATAGCTTCTTATTAATTCTGAGAACTGCATGAAAAAAATTTTGACGTTTTTTTACGTACCCTATAACCCCGTTCAGACCTAAAAGATTACTTTCATTTCATTTAACATCATTGAGATTATACTTTATTACTTTTGTTTGTGATTGATTTATATATATTTGGTTGCAGAAGGCAATAATAGCAGCAGCAGTGTGAAAGAGTTGGAGTGGTACTTCTACTGCAAAAGAGGGAGAAAGTATAGGATCGAACAGCATAAGACCCAACAGAGTGACGGGGTCTGGGTTTTGGAAAGGCACTGGCATCGACAAACCGGTCTACTCGGCGGGAGGAGAATGCATTGGCCTCAAGAAAACATTAGTTTACTACCGCGGGAGTGCAGGAAAAGGCCTCAAAACTGATTGGATGATGCACGAGTTTCGCCTTCCTCCCAAACACGCCGGCGCCACCAATCTTGCCGATGCCAAAAATACTGTCCAAGAAGCTGTAAGAATAATACAATTATACTCATCTATATGTGCCATCAGACACGAAGAATTACGACCTTTTGTTCTTATTTATTTGGTCATGTTTACAATTTAACAATCTCCTATTAATATGATAGATATATAGCTGAGACTACATTCAAATTTGATAGCCTAAAAGTAGGAGATTACAATCAAATCCCATAATTAATATCATATTTAGTTACCATCAAATCTGATTACAATCAAATTCTATAATATAGAATAATCAAATATAATCTAACATAAACCACCTATATCCATGGAAACTTGATAAGAAAAAGACAGAATTAATTCTTTTTTAACCATTGAATCTCTATAGTGAATGAATGAATCTACTATTGAATTTGTGTGGGAACCACATGAGTCAGCAAATATAATGTTTGATCTATTGAATTTGTAAAAAAATATAGTTTAAAAATGGTCGTGTAACATGCTTCAAATATTAATTAGCGCTTTGTACAAGTTTGAAATTTGTTTGACAGGCTAAGAGTGAGTACACGAAGTAGCCATATGCATTTGACGATTTTCTGTCGTCAAAAAAGAAAATATCAAATATATATATATATATGTTGATGCATGGTTTCATGTAATTTTTTCATGCAGGAAATTTGGACGCTGTGTCGAATTTTCAAGCGAAATGTGTCGCATAGGAAGTACACGGCAGATTGGAGAGAAGGAAGTGCTAAGAAACATCCAATAATTTCCTCGGATGATCCCATCAAATATGAAAATGATGATGACCAGGAGATTAAGGGTATTGATGGAAGGACGCAGTTGCATGCAGGGCAGCCGAGCTGGACGCTACCACAACCTCCAGTATTATCTTCAACCATTAATCCAATAACTCCAAGAGCCGATGCGAATGATCATGATGAAGACTTGTTTGCATTAGAGAATTGGGATGATGAGCTTAGATCTGTTGTAGAGTTTGCTCTTGATCCCTCTCGTTTATGTAAATAAGTATTCATGTTAATGTTACATTAATTACATACACTGAAATGATCATTGGTGTCAATATTAATTTTGCTCATATTTATTTCATATCATCTTACAAATCAATCATTAGATTTGTGGAGTTTACATAAGTCAATGGTGGACCCTACAAATCTAATGGTTGATCTATTGAATTTATAAGAGAATATGAAAAAAAATATGAGCAAATTATTGACACTAATCATTTCTCATGCAGTCCGACAAGCCTCGTTCGATGGCACTTCTTATGGGAAACGAGAAAACATTTCAAGAGGCCCTTCAACCTTAGAACCAACTCCCCAAAGACAAACAAAGTTTTAAATGATAAACATTACATGAACGGTCATTAAATTAGGCCAATCTAAAACCTATCACAAAGGTTAAAGAATCAAAGCCGTAAGTAATCGTTGAAGAGTTATTGTCTTTCATTATACATAGTATTTTTTAGGAAAGACAACTGCTTGGTCTGTTCAGTTTCTTAGGTCTCGGCACCTACACATCAATCTGAAGTCTCTATTTTGCTTGATCACGGTATATCATCGAGATTCAATGTGTAACAGTCTTACTCAAATTGAAATGACAATTTTCATTTACCGACTAGGAACTTTCTATATTTAAAAACAATGATTATAGACTAAGACTTTATGTAATAACCTTACTCACACCCATAACCATATTCAATGTAATCCTACGATGTTTTATATGCATAATAAATATGATGAACTTTGGTAATAAGAATGTAAAAGATATTTTATATGTAATATGCTCAAATCATTTAATAAGTAAATAAAACATATATATATATATATATATTCATTACAAACATTTGATGTCAAAAAATGGTTACTATAGAAAGACACCATTAGCGCGTGGGTCACTTGAGGTCGGACTTGGTTGGGCTACTAGTGAGTGGACAATATGCGTATGATATCCGTGGCACCGATACTATATTATAGGTCCCTTGGATCAAACCCTACCAAAAAGTGGTTAAGGGATTTGATAGACCATATATGAAGTTGAACTATGATATGATTATCTTATTATAGCATGTATTATATCTATATTGCATTCATGACAATATTATCAAATGATGAGCTATGACCTTATATTGCTTCATATGATTTATAAATAATTGAGTTCTCATGTGTGTGTTTGGTAAACAACATCCATTGTCACGATTTTATGTTTGGTGCGGAAAAAATGAGTGAAATAATTAGTATAGAAAAGTGAAAAAGTAGTATTGAAAAGTTGAAAATTTTTGTTTTGTAATAATTTTTAATTTAAATAGTAGTAAAAAGTAAATTATATGATATAAAAAGTGAATGAAGTGATATAAAAGTGAGAATGTTTTGTTGTTGATTTTTTTTTGAATGAAATGAAAAGTGTTTGGGAAGGGGTGTTGTTTAACAAACAACCGATCCTATGTAACAATCTATATGTCATATGTAGGTGGAATTTTGACACAACCAACCCGATAAGTTAAGGTATTGGGTTTGGGCTTGCGGTTCGGGTCTTAATTGGGTTTACCCAATTAAGACACGATTAAATTCATGTCTAGCGGGTCGACCCACGGACACGTTTAATAAATGGGTCTAGCGGGTCTAGCGGTGCGGCAGTCAACCGGTCAACGGGTCTCGGTGACCCGTCAACCGACTCATATGCATTTATACTCACTAAATCGTGGCCTTACTCTTGTATTCTTTTTCACTTATGAAAATGTGTTGTTTGTAGATAGTATAGTTGGAGATGGATCCTTCAAAGCATCCATAGTTGTTTTGAAGGACTCGATTTAGATTAGTTTTGAGAAATTAGACCTCATGTGGCTTAAGTAAATATGAGATCTTGTAAGCCACATGCCACGACATGATTGAGATTATTTTTATGCTTTATCTTGTTAACAATAAGCTTTGATGATATTTTGAGATAGTTAGACTTGGGTTGTAATCTCGTAACTTATTTTGATAATTGGCCTTTGACCCCAACATTTGGAGACTTATCTATATATTATGATGTCTTAAATTTATTCTAGTAATTCAAAAATTGTCTATATATATCAAAGCCCCACTTGGCCACTTGCGTAAGAAAAAAAAAAAGGCCCACTTGCAAATTCCTTATTTATCTTAATAATAGATGGTTTCTGAAAGGGCTGTTCCTGGGAATATATGTCTTGTATAAAACTAGTATTGGTCTTGTTTGACGGGACAGGAGTGAGACTAGTTAAACTTTGACTCGATTCAGTTGATCCTTCTTGGCTCTTGGCTCTTCCTACTTGGCAATACACACAGTGGCTGCCTACTCTGGAACAACTGAGTTGTGCTCATGTTGACCAGGTTATATATATAGACGCTTCGGTCTACTCACGACTCCAATACTCCAAAAATATATTTTGCTTTTTCCTTTCTTTTTTTTTTTTTTTTTTTTTTTTTTTTTTTCAAACAAAAGCATGCAAATACTTCTTCTTTTCTTACTTGTGTTTTGGAACCTTAAATATTTAAGGCAACCGGTATGCATAATGTCTTTCAGGAATGATTGATGATGATGATGGTGATATAATAATTCAGCTAATAATCCAGCTGTATATATATATATATATATATATATATATATATATATATATATATGAAGCTATCAACGCAAGTTTTCATAAGGTTTGGTAATAAATTTGTTATTAATTTTAAGTTTTTCAAAGTTGTTAATTTTGAAATGTTAAATTACAACAACCCAAAAGTAAACTAATAAGAAAAAATAAATTAAGACTTGTTTATTTCATTGGAAAATATTTTTCGATTTTGGTGTTTGGTGACGAAAAATATTTTGGTCAAACTCACGAGACTCGCCAAGTCATCAAGACCCGGTCAAGATATTATCGTAATTTAAGGTTTACTAAAATTGTAATTTTTGTACAAGCCAAACACAAGAAAATTTTTTAAAAACATGGTCCGACGGAAAATATTCTATGTCGAAACAAATGGAATCTTAATCATTTAACTAATAATACTTTAACACTCTTTCTTACGTTGGGTTCAAACTCACTTTAAATATGTGAGACCCAACAAATGAACTATTATTTGAAAAAGAGTGAATTGGTGAGTTCGAGCTCGAACTCATGAACTCTAACTCTAATGCCGGCGACATCATGATGTAATGGATATTGGAATGGATTTATAATGGATATTGAATGTATATTGGATATATATTGATATTGGATATTGAATGTATATTGGATATTGGATATCGGTTAATACGAAATCGGTATAAACAAATAATACATAAAATATTTAATTGAAAAAAGGATTTTTGACATGTCAAACGGGTGCGTCAAAATCTTCGAAATTTTGATGTGCGGTTTGCCACATCAAAAATTTCGACATGTGAAACTCCGAATGTCAAAAAATTTTGCGTAGCATTTTCAACGCCAAAATTGTTTGACATTCCAAAAGTAAACGTCAAAAAAAAAAAATTTTGATGTTCCAGTTTGTGACACGTCAAAAAATTTTGACGTGTTGAAAATGTCACGTTAAAAACTTGAATTTTTTGACACCCACCCTTTTAACGGTTGAGACACATCAAAAAATACATGTCAGAAACTCCTAGTAAAAAAACTATACAATTTTTGCATGATCATGCCCTCCGTTTGTAGGTATATATGACACGTGTAAATTCGGCTCGGTACACGATCTACTTGCACATGAAGAAATTGTAGGTATATATCGCAAAAGTCAAAAACTTGATTTTCATCCACAAATAAAATTCAAAGGGTCATGATACAGGGAACACCAAATTTTTTTTAAAAAAAATATTAAAAAAGAAAAAAAAGTGACTGGTGTGCATGAACTGTTCATGCACGCCAACGTTCCCTTTCGCATTACCCAAATTCAAAAGCTCTCCTCCCGTTGAATTGGGAGGATATAGTTTAATTAGTCATAGGAAGAGATGGTCCAGTCAAATATGTCATACACGTATCTAGAGAGTTTTCTTTGTTGATTATTCATTCAAACTAGCCTGTAAAGAGGAAACAAAAAATTATATATAATTGTTTACTTTTTTGGTCTTTGATCAATGCCCCTATACGACATAATCAAATTGGAATAGCAAGTGGAATATTGAAGATTAGGAGCCTATTTCACTGTCAATATTTTATTTTATGGTATATATATTTGATGTTCTTTTATTTAATTTTGAAAATGCTTTTTTAATCAAAAAATAATAATAATAAGCCTTATTTGTTTTTTCCTTAGTTCTTTTGAGATGGAGAAAAGACGGTTCTTGTACTTGAGAGGACAGATTTGTCTTTTCACCTTTTTGACAAAATTTTCCTCTCATTTGCAAGATTTAATTTTGAAGTAGAGAGGATATAAATCGGTTTCACTGAATTTGTGAAACGTCCATGTATTATTATGTACATCATTAAATAAAATAAAATAAAATTTAAACCATAAAATAAGTATTTTCATTTCAAATAAAATGTAAAAATGGTATTCCAATTTAATGGCACGGGTCTGTCGTTTTGTCTATAGTCCTGGTTTTGCTTGACTTCTATCACGATTCAATCACCACACTAATAAAAATTATGTCAAATTTTTCGTCTTTATTTATTTATTTTATTATTTTGGAACTTTCCTCTGCAGCGATGACCTCGTCATTCTCTAGTAGCAAGTAAATGGGTCTAGAACATAGACTTCTTTCAGAAGAATATATATATATATATATCAGCAAAAACAATGTGCCACTCAAAATGGTTAAGACTTAATTGAGGAAGATATCTACAAGTCGGACGAATATATAAAATAATTTACCACGCAATTTTGTGACTTTGAAATTAATTTCATAAATAGTAATTCAGTAAACGTTCAAATCATTCTGCATAATCACTAATTTAATTAATAAATTAATTAATAATCAAGATACTTTATACATAACGAATTAGTTGACCACATGTCAGTAAGCAACCAAAGGTAGCTAGCTATAAGATGGACAGAAGGTAAGCCAAAAAAGATTTGCTGGGTTTGTTGATGAGAAACATTTATGATGCCTAAGTTAGTAAAGATTTCTGAATGAAAAATTAAGGAAAAACAAGATTTTTTTTTTTTTTTTTTTGAATTAGGAAAAACAAGATATGAATGTGAAGGAAACTTACCCATAAATAGTTTTCTCCTTCAAGTCGTCTCTCTTTCTTCACTTGCTTCCTCGATCTCTTTTTCAGTTTTTCTCTCTAAACTTACAACACGTTCAAGCTTTATGCTTGTTGGGTCATGAATCTGCTATTTAAACCCAATAGACTCCAAACCCGATCTTGACTAAACGGGAAATGGACAAGGCCTCGAATAGCTTTCCCAGAAGGCCTAATGAACCGGCACGTCTCGGATCCGACTGAGACCGTCCCTCGGATAGGAGTCGAGCCGATCCGAGACATTACAAATGCGAATAAGTTAGAATACCAAGGGTAAAGTTGCCATTATCGATTAAGGATATACAAAGATTCAAATTCATTTCGATAAACATTACCTTACATTCGAAAGAAGCCTTCAACAAACAATCCCTATACTAGCGGGATAAGAGGCTATTTAAATTCAAAAGGCAATATCGTCAAACACGGCTTACTACCTCATCCCAAGATTCATCCCTTAATGAATAACGAAACCGGATATTCAAGGATAAGAGTCCCAAGATATGCGAGACAAACTCTACTCCATGCCTATAAATACACTCTCGATTTCCATCAAAGGTAAGTGCAATCTGGCTTTGAAAACTTTGATTGCTTAAACACTCTTTCCTCGGCTAACTTAGGCATCGGAGTTCCCACGACACCACCGGGGCTCTAATCCTATTTGTTCTCTTCGTGTGTAGTCCAAATATCGCAAGCCCATCGCACCACCGAAGGCATGCCACGTCACCATCCCAAACGAGTACCAACGGTTTGGCGCCGCTGTGGGAACCTAGCTATTTCCTTCATTTTTATTATTCTAGGTATGGTGAATACACGCCCCAATCTGTGACAGCCCGGCATACCTCCGCTGCTGGAGCTCCTCTAGAGTTAGTAGATTTCATGAAGCGGATGACTAAATCCATGAAGGCTTTGCGAGGAAGAAGACCTCGCTACAAGGCTCACGGTTGCAAGGCCGAACAGCCAAGGGATCAAGAGCGGGAGGAAAGAATGATGAAGAGACAAGAAGATAGGCATGAGAGGGAAAGACGCGCCGAGATCCATAGGGAAAGAGGCCCGAGGTTTTGAGGAAGAAGACCAAGTAAGCTCAACTCGGGCCACCATCATAATCTCGAATGAAAGGTCTCGCCATACTAGATCTCGAAGGGGCAGTCTTTTCGCCGAGGAGGATCGTCGCGCCAAGGGTATAACGAGGCAACGTTAAAGCCGACTTGCAGGAGCTTAAGAAGAAATGCGATGAAATGGCTCCAAATAGCAAATGGCGGAGATCAAACCAATGCGGGGAACTTATGGAAAACACAAGTCTCCCTTCACCCTCGGGTCATGAATTTTCCTCTCCCGATAAATTCAAGATGCCCGAGTCAATCTCTATAATGGCCTTTGGGATCCAACAACACATGGAAGGTCTTCGCGCATTTCATTCTCCATGGAACCCGACGCAATTTCATGTAGGTTTTTCCTTAACTTTAGCAGGAGTAGCTAAAGATTGGTTCGGCAAACTTCCGGCCAATTCAATAGACGATTTCAAGACTCTCGGGCGTCTCTTCTTGAGTTAGTTCTTGGCTACCCGGAAGAGGAAGAAGAATCCGGCTTATTTGTTGTCCCTTGTGCAGGAGAAGGAGGAGTCATTAAAAGAGTTCATGCTCAGATTTAACCAAGAGAAGTTGATGATTGAAAATCCTCCTGAGCAAACAGTACTTGATGCTCTGATGCATGGAGTAAGGGCTGAAGGGCCTTTGATGGCCGAGGTGTCGGAAAGTACCAAGTTAGTGACTCTCGGTCAGTTCATAAAAAAGGCTGATGAGTACATCAATCAAGAAGAAACCGTCAAGGCTCTCATGAAGAACCAGAAGGAAGAGCTCGAGGCCAAGGGCGAAGGAGAAGGTAGCACCGCAAGTCGAAGAAGGAGGAGAAAGAGTGTAAAAGGTCGGAGAAGGTGGCCCCATCATATCCTAGAATGGACCCTCGGAAATTGCAGGCGCGGTTCACTCCATGAATACTAGCATGCCGAGGTATTCATAGAGATAAGGAAGGATCCCGCCTTCAAATGGCCAAGCAAGTGAAGGCGATCCTAAGAGCGTGATCCTCGGTATTGCGAGTATCATCGCGATCATGGTCATTTAACCGAGGAATGCATAACATTGAGGTAAGAGATTGAGAACCATATCGAAACGAAGGTTGGTGAAATTCCTAGTGGGTGAGAGGAATCAACGAAGAAATGAAGAGCCCTCATTCGGAAGGAGCCAGAAGCTCCAGAAACCGAGAGGCAAGGCCGAGAGAAGATCGGTATTTTGAACCGATGCAAGATCAAGGCGGAGCCAAGGCGAGACAAGAATTCCATCACCCGCCATCAAGATGTAGTGAGGGAAATTCACACCATCTCGGGAGGACGTGGCGGAGGAATTTCTAGCTCATCTAGGAAAGCTTACGCGAGGAGACGAAAGCGATAAAACGTTGGTGGGAAGACCTCTAAAAATAGCAAGGAGAGTGAGGATGGCCATATCCTTTTAAAGAAGATGAAAGGGGGTAATATTTTCATGATGATCGTTAGTCGTCACGCTAATGGTGGCCAACCATAAAATCCACCGAGTCTTGGTAGACAATGGTAGTTCAGCCAACTTTTATATTGGCTGGTTTTCAAACAAATGGGTGTCGAACGAAACAGGATCCAACCGTTTGATTCACCACTGGTAGGGTTTGCAAGGGAACAAGTTTAGCCAATGAGACTCATCTCCCTACCAGTTACAGTAGGAACGGCTCCAAGGCAGTCCACAACTATGGTTGATTTCTTAGTGATTGATCGGCCGTCTTCATACAACGCAATCATTGGTCGACCATCCCTTAATAAGTTGAAGGTTGTAACTTCCACTTACCATTTAATGATGAAGTTTCCTATTAAGGAGGGAGTAGGAGTGGTAAAAGGAGATCAAGTTACGACAAGGAAGTGTTATAACATTTCCTTGAAGAAGTCAGAACCTTCCCCTTTGACGGTAGGTATGGTGGGCAGCTGAAGTAAAGTTCCCCTAAAAGGGGAACCTGCCGAGCCTTTAGAAGAAGTAAAATTGGAAGAAGGAAAAGTAGTGAAAGTAGGAACGCAGCTCACCTCGAAAATCCGAGACTCTCTCATAACTTTTCTTCAAGAAAATATGGAGGTGTTTGCGTGGACTCATGAAGATATGCCGGGGATCAATCCCGATGACATTGTCCACCAACTCAATGTGGACCCAAACATAAAGCCAGTAAGACAGAAGAGAAGAAAGTTTGCCCCAGAATGAAATATGGCTTTCGCCGAGGAAATGGAGAAATTACTTAAAGCTCGGTTTATAGAGGAGGTTTATTATCTCAACTGGTTGGCTAATGTGGTACTGGTCAAAAAATCTAGTGGGAAGTGGAGAATTGTGTAGACTTCAGACCTTAATAAGGCGTGCCCGGGACGCTTTCCTCTACCACGCATTGATCGCTGTGGACTCGACAACGGGATACGGCCGTTGAGCTTTATAGACGCTTTTCTAGTTACAACCAGATTTATATGCATCCGAAGACCAAGAAAAGACTGCATTCATCAACGATCGAGGCTTGTATTGCTACAAGGTTTTGCCTTCGGTCTCAAGAACGCCGGCGGCGTATCGGTGTCAATAAGATGTTCGAGACCAAATCGGCTGTAATATGGAGGTATATGTCGATGACATGTTGGTCAAAAGCATGCTACGGAAGGTCATATAGAAGACTTGCAGAGACTTTTGGAACCTTAAAGAAATATGGGATGAAATTGAATCCCGCAGTATGCGTTGAAGTGGCCTCGGAAAATTTCGGTTATATGGTGTCAAACCGAGGAATAGAAGCTAATCCCGAAAGATCCAAGCGTGTTGGATATGCATACCTAAAAATAAAGCAACTCCCAGCGACTGACGATGCAGCGTTAAACCGATTCATCTCGGTCGACAGACAAATGCCTACCCTTCTTGAATCCTAAGGAAGGCATTTGAATGGTCTGAGTGTGAAGAAGCCTTTGAACAGCTGAAGAAGTATCGACCAGCACACCTCTTAGCGAGCCGTTCGGGAAGCTTTGTATTTAAACTTGGCTGTTTCCCAACAGCTATAAGTGCGGCCCTTATCCGAGAAGAAGCGATGTTCAAATCGGTCTACTTTATAAGGAGCATTGAGGGAAGCGGAAGAGCGTACCCTCGGATGGAGAAGTTAGCATTTCGTTGATTATTGCTTCAAGGAAACTACGCCTGTATTTCCAAGCTCACACTATCAAAGTCTTGACCGAGTACCCATTGAAGAAAGTGCTCGAAGTTAGATTTGTCCGGATTAGCGAACTAGGGGATCGAACTCGGAGAATTTGATATTGAGTTCCTCCCAAGGAATAGTATCAAGGGTATTGGCCAACTTCTTGCAGATTCACTAATCTACCCCACAGAATGGCGAAAGAGGAAACATGAGTAGTCTACGAGAGGATCATCTACAAGGAAGAATGGTAGAGCTGGAGTAGTATTAATCACCCCGGATGGAGAAGAATTATGTAGTTCCCAAGGTTGGAGTTCAAGACCACTAATAACGAAACCAAGTATGAGGCGTTCCGCGGGACTCGGTTTAGCCCGAGAGATGGGAGCCGATTTTGTTGAGCTACGGGTGACTCCCAAGTGATTATTGGACACATCCGGGAGAGTTTGAAGCCAGAGGAGATAAGATGAAGCAATATCTTCAAAGGCAGGATTTCTGGAATGCCTTTAGGAAATTTCGTATTATGAAGATCCGAGAGAAGAGAATGAAAGGGCGGACCAACTGGCCCGAAAAGCATCAACAGCAGTTAGCGGTGTTGAAGAACCCGAGGTACCAATTCAGGTTTTGTCGAGACTTGCCGTACCCGAGATGGTCTCGGTCTCAGTTACCGAGACCGTATCTGAATGGCAGAGGAGCATAAAGGAATATTTAGAAAAGGGAACTCTCCCGTCAGATAAAAAATCAGCAACTCAAATCAAAATTAAGTCTGCTAGATTTACCATAATTAATGGAGTCCTATACAAACGGGGCTTCATGCTACCACTACTCAAATGTATCTCAAAGGAAGAGGGAGATTATGTACTCCGCGAGATCCATGAAGGAATCTGCAGCAATCACTCTGGAGCTAGAGTATTAGCACATAAAGCAGTCAGAGCCGGTTTCTACAGGCCGAATATAAATCGGGACTCGGTACAAATGGTAAGAAATTGTGACAAATGCCAATGCTTCGCAAACATCGCAAAGCAACCCCCAGAAGACTTAAGCTCAATCTCCTCGCCATGGCCCTTCTCACAATGGAGGGTAGATATAGTAGGATCACTACCTCGTGGAAAAGGGGGTGTGCGTTTCGCGGTTGTGGCAGTGGATTATTTTCACAAAATAGGCAGAAGTAGAAGCTCAAGTGAACATTACGGCCAAGAGCATCGAAAGGTTCTTGTGGAAGAATGTTGTTTGTCGTTATGGTATTCCTCATGCCTTTGTAACTGATAACGGAAAGCAATTTGACTGTGAATCATTTCGAGAATGGTGTGCAAAGCTCCATATTAGAAACTACTACTGCCTCCCCATCCTCAGGCAAATGGACAAGTAAAGTGACTAACAAAACAATTTTCAAAATGTTGAAGAAAAACTTGGAGATCGGAAGGGGAGGCGGATGACCTCCCGAAGTTTTATAGGCATATCGAACAACCAAGAGAATACCCACGAGGAGTCTCCATATGCTATGGCTTTTGGAACCGAGGTAGTCATCCCACGAGATAGGCTCGGGAAGTTACCAGTCGAATCCTTTCATTCAAACTAACAATGAAGGGCTCAAACTACACTTGGACTTTACAAGAGAAGCGAGACTAGGCCCGAGTAACTATGGCGGCATACCGGGAGAGCGACTGGTATTTTAATAAAGGAGTCAAGCACATAAGTTTTAAGATTGGGGACCTAGTCTTGCAAAGACCACCATTGCTACCAGAGACCCTGGAAGGGAAGTTAGCTCCAAACGGAAGGACCCTATAGAGTGATCAAGTGTAAAAGGGTGAGAGCTTACTACCTTGAGAGCATGGAAGGAAGAACACTCCCCAGGCCGTGGAATGTTGAGCACCTAAAAAAGTACTTTGTCTAGCTTATTTCAGAAAGGTGATTCTTATTTGATTTTCGTTTGATTCTTATTTTTCCTGTAATTTTCATTACTTTTTTAAATAAAAGAATCTCCCAGAGTTTCAATCATCTTTTAACATTCCAAAGCAAGGTAAGTTAAAACTACCCTCGACATAAATGACCAACAGGTCACTAAAAAAGATTTGTAACTTTCATAAGTCAAAACCGGTAAAGGACGTAGAACCTTCAAACAAGGTGTGTCCAAAGAAGGTTAAAGTCAGTAACCTGTCAAGGATGTAAAACCTTCAAGCAAGGTGTATCCAAGAAGGTTACGCAAATGGCTTAAAGAAACGAAAACCTTCAAAACAAAGGTGTGTTCAAGAAAGCCGAGCCAGAACTTGTCAAAGTAGAAATCCTTACGAAAAAAAAAAAAAAGGTGTGCTTGAAAAAAGCTAAACAAACTTCAGAAAAAGTAATCTATTAAGAGCAAGTATTCATTTACAAAGCTAGAAGTATAAACAAAATCTCATTAAAATCTCAAATTCTTCATTTACAAAAAAAAAACAAAGAAGCTTCTTTAGGGTCTCAGCACCAAAACCAAGGGGTTTAGTCTTCTTTGGGATCTTAAGGGCCTTAGAAGACGGGGTCTCGGCACCATGACCACACGTTTCATCACCGAGGACTCCTCGGAACCGAAAATGGTTGATGGCGAATCTTGATCCCTTCGATCGGGCATCAAGTCTAACCCAAGCGATCACGCTTCAAAGCCTTATCGGAAAAGGAATGGTCTCGAGCTCGGATATCAAGGTCAATGGTGTGAGCGGATCCTTGGCCCAAGACCGAAGGTCTCAAAACCAAGAATGATTCCATCGGCCGGCACTATCCGAGCACTATCCCGAGTCTAAGAAGCGTCGATAGTTGTTCCAAATAGTTAGAGGATGGGCCTCGCCTCTTTAAGTCGTAGTTCATCTCTTCAAGCTTCCCTCGGAAGAACTTAAGTTGCTCCTCATGACAACCGAACCTTTGGTAACTTCTTCAATCCTCGATTTTGGCGGCATTCTCCTGAGAAGCCTTTAACGCTTCTAGGACCTCCTGCTTCCCTCAAGTTGATGCGGTCCTCCTTCATGATGGAATGATCCTCTTGAAGCTTTGAATGATCGGCGGAGGGTCCTTTCGGAAGATAGAGTCGAGATCCTGGACTCGGCTTGTTCAAACTATTCGGGCCCGTCGCTGTGGCCAAGCGGGCGGTTCTTTGTCTTCTGAGCTAGCGTATTCTCACTTAGCATTTTCAGCCTCGAAGTTGCAAGCTCCTCGAAGGCTCTGATTTTGAGGCGGACTCCTCGATAAACTTCCGTAGCATGATGAAACTACCGACTTCATCACTCCGCTCTAGATAAAGTTAATCAAATGGAAAATGACTAAAGCAAAAGGAAAGCTTTATGAAGAATAATACTTACACACAATTGGTTGAATAATATTGACCTCGCCATACCCCTAGTAGAGATATCTCGTTAGCCTTAAGCTCTCTTGAGGAACCACTCTATCAAAGCTTGAAATGGGTTCCCCAACAATTGCCCAAGCCGAGACAAGGGTTCTCCCACGGTCCATTCTACATTCCTAGGCTTCACCGAGGAATCGAGGTTTCGAAACCAGACCAACCTCGGCCGAGGAGCTGTCGGCGAGACAAAGCCTCGGGAGCGGCGGACCGAGTTTGCTCCTCGGCTATCGGGGACATCATCCGAGGCCTCACTTCTTCCTCAACATGCGGTCTATTCTCTTTGCATCCATCCCTACTGAGCTGTCCAAACGGATCAACTAAAAAGTGTTGAATGTTGGGACCGAATGGACCGGTGACACGACTCCACAAGAATAGCGAGAGCAGCGCTCTGGGGATTTAAGGGGTTGCCGCAAAGTAGTGGCGGCAATCGGATGGTTAGCAAGAATGTTCCGATAAGCGGATCAGGGCCACATCGGCTCAAGGTTCGCCTTCCTCCGAGCAACCGGAAGATCAACAAAAGGATTTCCCTTTCCGGACTCGGCAACAAGGCCTTTGCCCTTTACTAGTCTCTTTTCTTCATCGGAGGAGCTTTCCTCGGGCTCATCAACCAAGTGTAGGGTTTGTTTTACCGACTCTTCTATCTTCTCTTGCCCTTGTCCAGATAGGCTTGCGAGGTAGCACCATGATATTGGCCGGAGCGCCAACGGCTGGGCGGGATGGTCTCTTCCAAGACCCACCTATGTCTTTCTATTGTTATAAAGACAGCGGCTCAATGCGTTAGTAGTAACCGTTGCTAAGGTCATGGACTCATTATTCAACCGCGAGAACCCGTTGACTCGGACTATCTCCTCCTCCGACAAACACCAACTCTTGTGTAGGCTAGGAGTTACCAGTTTTGCAGGATTGCCAATGGTTAATTGATTGGGAATTTGAGGGGTTTGGATTTTTGGCAAATGGGCTAGATTCTTAACATTGTCAACAAAATTATCAACTCGTGGGTAGTTATCCCACCATTTAACATACCAATGTCGTTCTACCTTGTCATCAAGAATGACATATTGCCATTTTATGATCCAAGGAATTTTGAATTTTTTAACAAAATGCAGAATGTGGGGAAATTTGGCCCCATGTTCATCAGTATTGTAAAGATTTTTGAATGATATAAAAGTTTCAATGAGTTTTATTGGGAGGATATCAGGAAAAAGACCAAATTTCATTCACCATCTGGAGAACTAGAGAGGGGGGATGCCTCCAAATTCTTTATCAAAGTTTATGAACCAAGAGTGGTCAAACTTGGGATTTTGGTAGAGCATGAATTTGGACTAAGCATCAATGTAATCATAATAGAGCGGGATGGAGAAATCTTCCAATTTTCTTGGGTTCGAGGATGTTCCCTCAATCTTTTCAGAATGATTCTATCAAAATAGACACAATGATAAAAGTAGTTTTTGGGTTTTTTTCGTAAATGGGTTGAAATGAATAGACTTTGTCGGGGGGATATTAGTGTAGTAGAAAGAATTTTAGAGGCTCAGGATCCAATGAAACCGAGGAGGAAAGTAAGAAACGGCAATTTGAGTAGGAGATTTAATGTGAGAATGGTTTATCTCAATATGAAATAAATGTTGAATGAGGAAGAACAACATAAGCTATCGATTTAATGAAAGGAATAGTGGATTTTTAGAAGAAATGAAAAAAGGGTCATAATCAAAGAGAAACAAGTAGGTAATTGGTGATCCGGGGCTAAAAGCCAAAAACGAACGAGGCAATAGATGAATTAGTAATGGGAGCAGAAATGGTAGACTCTAGTTTTAAGACCAAAGCCTTGGAGTCAATCTTCCTTCATCATTTTTGTTTTGATGTAATTTTCACTTTTTGAATGAATTTGATTTACAATCAATGTGTAAAAACCTTTTGATTTAACAAATCGTTGAAATTTAGTAATGCATAAAACAAAAGAATTTCTTTCTTAATAGTACTATAACTAGCTTGCATTGTTCTAGGATCCGAATGAAATCGAACAATTTGTTCGGAGATCTTGGAGAAACACCTTGTTTGAACCGTCGCCAATTTACACGGTTTCAACGATTTTGAAAGCCTTATTGGAAGGAATATCTGCGGGGTAAGGTCTTAACATGAGTTTTAATCTCTTTAATGAGTGAATACTAGTCCAAGGAGGAGGAGGATTTTTAAAGGTCAAACAAAGGCTTGCAATATTTTCTCGGTCTTTGTAGAAATCCGCAATGTAATTTAAAGAACCTAAGAATCTTGGAACTAGGTTTTATCTGATATCATTAGGAAATTTATTAGCGAACTAAATAGCTTTATCAATGGATCTAATCGACCTTGAAATATCAAAACTAAGGAATATAATTTTGGTCTTAATCATTTGGAGACAACAAGTCCATTGTGTTTGTTGTCTAGAAACAAATTCAAATGTTTCTAGTGTTCATCAATAGATATTAAATAAATCAAAACATCATCTTAAACGATGGTAAAATGATAAGGGATTGAAAATATCGTTCATAATGTTTTGGAATTCACGCATTCTTGGACCAAAAGGCATGATGTTCCCTCATAATGCCCAAAAGGGGTAGTAAGCCTTATACCTATCCTTATCATTAATTTGGATTTGCAAAACCCCGACTTCATATCGAACTTAGAAAAGACTAAAGCCTCACTAATGCGACTAACTAAGTCCTTCCTATTAGGGATGGGGTACGATCCACTCTAGCACATCATTGAGCGTTTGTAATTAATTACTAACCTAGGGTTCCCCTTTCAACTTCAGCATTTTTATAACATAAAAGCGACACAAGACCAAGGAGACTTGTTGTTGGAATGATAACTTTAACAAGTAAATAAACAATTTCTTTTTAAAAATCTAAACTTTAAAATTAATTTGAATCGCCTAGCTTTAGTGGGAATTTTATTTTGAAAAATCTTTAATATATGGTAAAGAAACAATGTGTTTTTTCCTATGCCAAAAGGCAGGAAGTTCAAAGCAAACGAGATCAATGATCAAAGTATTGAAAGCCACAATCTTAGATTCGAATTTATCGAAAGTTGTTTAGCAATTTTTTTTATTTAACTTCTTATTTTAAAAGTTTAAATGCTTAGTTTTAGCAGAGATAATGTTCAAACAACTAACATCAATGTCAAATTTGGAAGCAAAATGAAATTTTACTTCAACACCTATTTTAATGGTTGAAACAATTTCATTAATTGAAATGATACAACATGGCAATGAAAGGAAGGCCAAAAATAACTTTATCGGACATATTTTTAACAAACACTAGTATGAAAACAAACATTGTTCGCAAACATGAATATTATTCAATTCATACTTAATTTTAAACGACTTCCATTGGCAAAATTTAATTTTTTGGATTGTTCAAAATATTTACTAGGTACTAACACTTCTTGAATGCAATTCAAATCAGATCGGAATTAATCAAAGCAATGACATCAAGAGTATAATTAGGAGCAACAATGATATTAACTTTAGAATACCATTTAGGTGGAACAACTTTGTCAATAAGAGACAATCTTGACTTTATCGAAATCACTTTGTTGCTGGATTCTTTTATTAGAGTACTATTGTTTATCATCATCATCGAATTTTTATCGGAAAACAATCTTGAAGTTTAAACTAAAAGTTGTTGTTTTAAATCGTTATTACTTTTAATAAAAGGCAAGTCATTTTTAAATCAACAATTTTTTCTTGATATTACTAATCTTATGCTACATATTTGAGATAGTAATCACTTTGGATTTTTGTTTAGAAAATTGTTCCAAAGTTTCATCAAGTGAGATTTTTGCATTGATAAGTTTATTAGCATTTTTAATTATCATATTCCTAAGTTTTTAAGGTAGTCTTCTTTTAATTCGGATTTTTAATTTTTGAAATTAAAGTGATTAGCAAATTTTCTTGTTCTTTTTTGTGAGAACATTGTAGGTTTTGACATTTTTGCAGAAGAATCATACAACCAATTTTGAAATCATTGTGAGAATTCACTAGCAGTGGTCATCAAAGTCATAAGTTAAAATTCACCCGGATGAATCAAGAATTAATGGATTGCAAATTCTAAAAGATTTTCTTTTCATTGTCATCAATTTTAAAGCATTAATTTTTTTTCAATTTTTTGGTTTGACATTTATCAAAAAATGTCTTGATTTTCTATTAAAACATTTTCCTTTGGATGAAAATAAATTATATATATATATATATATATATATATATATATATATATATATATATATATATATATATTTTCTCCTTGTTTTGATTGGTAAGTCAATCCCCTGATTTCCTCTATTGATGATAGCTCTTCAAAAAGAAAGAAGAGAGAAGGAAAAAAAAAAGTCATATAATTAAATAAATATAATAAAGTTAGTTAAGACTGCTTCTAAGTTGTGTGGGGCCATCAAGGTTCCAGAGTCGGACCGCATGACTTGACCTTTTAAAAACCTAATTAACTCTCATCAATCTTCACAATCACAATAAATATATATAAATATAATAGAAGCTTCTCTAGCTTCCATATGATTGCTCCTCTACAACCTACAAAGGGAGGGAAGAAAGAGGAAGGAAGGGAAGATCGATGATCATGAGCTGCAAGGAAGAAAAGATGATGATGATGAGTAGTAGTAGTACTAGTAAGGAAGGTGAAGTTGCAATATTGCCAGGATTTCGGTTCCATCCAACTGATGAAGAGCTTGTTGGGTTTTATCTTCGCCGGAAGGTTGAGAAGAAACCCATCGCTATTGAACTCATCCAACAAATCGATATCTACAAATACGATCCATGGGATCTTCCAAGTAACTATTATTAGCATCCCTTTCTTTCTTTTAATTAAACTCTTTTGTATCTTTGACAAAATCAAACAATTAAATTCTTAATAAGGATACTTTGATTCTTTCAATCTAAAATTTTTTTTTTTTTTTTAATTTTTTTTTCTGTGGATCTAACTGTATATATATATATATATGGTGCCTCTGAAAACCATCTATAGCTTCTTATTAATTCTGAGAACTGCATGAAAAAAATTTTGACGTTTTTTTACGTACCCTATAACCCCGTTCAGACCTAAAAATTACTTTCATTTCATTTAACATCATTGAGATTATACTTTATTACTTTTGTTTGTGATTGATTTATATATATTTGGTTGCAGAAGGCAATAATAGCAGCAGCAGTGTGAAAGAGTTGGAGTGGTACTTCTACTGCAAAAGAGGGACAAAGTATAGGAACAGCATAAGACCCAACAGAGTGACGGGGTCTGGGTTTTGGAAAGCCACTGGCATCGACAAACCGGTCTACTCGGCGGGAGGAGAATGCATTGGCCTCAAGAAAACATTAGTTTACTACCGCGGAGTGCAGGAAAAGGCCTCAAAACTGATTGGATGATGCACGAGTTTCGCCTTCCTCCCAAACACGCCGGCGCCACCAATCTTGCCGATACCAAAAATACTGTCCAAGGCTGTAAGAATAATACAATTATACTCATCTATATATGCCATCAGACACGAAAATTACGACCTTTTGTTCTTATTTATTTGGTCGTGTTTACAATTTAACAATCTCCTATTAATATGATAGATATATAGCTGAGAATACATTCAAATTTGATAGCCTAAAAAAGGAGATTACAATCAAATCCCATAATTAATATCATATTTAGTTACCATCAAATCTGATTACAATCAAATTCCATAATATAGAATAATCAAATATAATCTAACATAAACCACCTATATCCATGGAAACTTGATAAGAAAAAGAGGAATTCATTCTTTTTAACCATTGAATCTCTATAGTGAATGGATGAATCTATTTTGAATTTGTGGGGAACCACATGAGTCACAAATATAATGTTTGATCTATTGAATTTGTAAAAATATAGTTTAAAATGGTGTTAACATGCTTCAAATATTAATTAGCGCTTTGTACAAGTTTGAAATTTGTTTGACAGGTTAAGAGTGAGTACAAGTAGCCATATGCATTTGACGATTTTCTGTCCAAAAGAAAATATCAAATATATATATATATATATATATATATATATATATATATATATATATGTTGATGCATGGTTTCATGTACTTTTTCATGCAGGAAATTTGGACGCTGTATCAATTTTCAAGCGAAATGTTCGCATAGGAAGTACACGGCAGAATGGAGAGAAGTAAGTGCTAAGAAACATCCAATAATTTCCTCGGATGATCCCATCAAATATGAAAATGATGATGATCAGGAGAAAGGGTATTGATGGAAGGACGCAGTTGCATGCAGGGCAGCCGATCTGGACGCTACCACAACCTCCAATATTATCTTCAACCATTAATCCAATAACTCCAAGAGCCGATGCGAATGATCATGATGAAGACTTGTTTGCATTAGAGAATTGGGATGTAAATAAGTATTCATGTTAATGTTACATTAATTACATACACTGAAATGATCATTGGTGCCAATATTAATTTTGTCCATATTTCTTTCATATCATCTTACAAATTAATCATTAGATTTGTAGAGTCCACATAAGTCAATAGTGTACCCTACAAATCTAATGGTGATCTATTGAATTTATAAAAAATATGAAAAAATATACAAATTATTGATACTAATCATTTCTCATACATATACATATAGATTATTATAGTACGTAAGTAATTGACAGTGTTTTCCAAATATTTTTCTTTCCGTCTACTAATTATTTACTCTGGAATTAATACAAGTTGATCTGCTAGTGTATTGTGTTGGGAATATAATTTGTAAAGTAAAAATGAGTTTTTAGGAAAAGTTTTTTTTTTTTTTTTAAAGTAGGTTTCCCTTATTAAAGGCAAAAACAAGTCAACTAATTAAGTACTTTTGAGTTTTTTTTAAATACACAACCCTTTTGTTTGGAACATTATTTTAGGTATGAAAAATACTTTTAATCTCCCTAAGAGACCATTCGAGATTGGGTTAAAAACGATGCATCAGATTTGTCCAAACAATCAATCGTCATTAAGTTGATATTTATTTATATATTTTGTCATATAATATTGAATTATATATTGTGTACATGTCATATGATATACAAATAAAAACAATTGTGAAGATATTTTGTATATATTACATTATATATCGAAAACATTTACAATAAAAAAATCATACAAACCGATATATGAAAAGAAAAAATAAATAAATAAATAAATAAAATTAAAGATACCATTAGCGCGACCAATAAATGTCTGTTGATAGTTGTTTTAATTGGCACCAAGGTGGTTTAATGGCGGGGTTTAAGTAAGCTCGGCTCCGAATATTAAATGAAGTGTTTCGTGAACACAAATCGACTCGAATATTAAACAAAGCAAGCTCCCGACTGGCTAAGCTCGTGAGCAAGCTCGATAAGACTGCCTCCTTATTAGGCTCCTGTATATTTTTATTAAGTAACAAATAACAATATATAATCAACATTACTCATTTACTCAATAATAACAAATATATTATATACTTTTTTTTTGTTATTTATTATATATATATATATATATATATATATATATATATATATGATATTATCATTAATCATTTTATCATATGATATAATCATATAGTACAACCGTGTTATTGTGTCATTTAATACAAATATTATAATTAGATAATTTATACTTTGGAAATTGGAATCGATCTATATCACATAATCATTATATAATCATATGGTATATCCCATGTTATTGTGTTATTTAATCAATACATTATAATTATATGCTTTATTCTTATAAAACATATATGATGTATCACATGATCTTAGATCTAAGATAATATTAATATTAATTGTGAGATAATATGATCATAAAATTTAAGTATAAGTGTATGACCATTAGATCATATGAATTTATTACTTAGAGTTTGAGTATTACTATTAGATTAAATGATTAATAATTAAGTAACTAATGTGTTTCTTATGATTTATACATTATAATCACAATTTCTGTAAGTAAAAACTTAATAATTTGAATTTAAATCATATATCATGAATCGTGATAATGAGAACATATAATATAAGTATATAAGTTATAACAATTAACATTGACTCATTACTCATATAAATTAGATAATGATACAATCATATAACTATATAAGTATATAAATGTTTACATATAAGATACAATATATATTAATATTGACATTATATACTTGACCCGTGTTAAGCATTAACATTTTAACATATTAACTAAATAATACTATATGTAATATGATAATAGTGATTAGTGTGTGTGAGTGTGTGACATAAAGTGTTTTACGTTGTGATTTAAAAAATACTTAATCTAAAATAGGAAGAAAAAAAAAAATACACAATTGAAAAAAACACAATTTTTAAAATTGTAATTATTGAAATTGAAATAACAACGACTCTAAATAATACTACATAACACAATTTTTATTCTTAATTCATAAATTTTGAATTTTGAATTTTTATTAAATTTAATCGATGAGTTTGAATTTGATCTATGGTATATAAGTGTAATTGTAGTTGTCCAAAATGTAGTGATGATCTAATAGCCGTTGGATGATATTAATGGATGACACTATCAAGCACTTACTAAGAAATATGTATATGGTTAAAAAACACGAAGCTTGCCTTATTTGATCTAACGATGAGTAATATTAAATGTTGAAAACAATATAGTCAATTCATATTGAACAAGCACATCGGATCTAAGTGAGAGCCCACATGGGATAAGCTTTTGGTAAAACGAATCAAACCGTTGATATTTAAAATTTAATTATTTTGCCAAATCCAATAGTTGCAAATTAGACAACCCAAATTTTACCTAAATCAATCAATGATCTCTCCATTCTCTCGACTCTCCTCTCGCCCCACCATCCTCTTCACCTCCATCTCTTGGCTCCTACCACTCCCGTCCCCAAAGAACCACCACCACCACCCAGCAACCACACACCTCGACACGGCCGGCCAACGGCTCATGCCCGGTTTCGGAACTTCCGCTACCAACCCCGCTGTCCACGCCGCCTCGGAGGTTTCACTCTCGGCGCCGGGGAGGGAGGAGGTGATAAGATTTTTTTTCTTTTCTTTTGGGTTATTTTTTCTCCGTTTCTTCTTGGGTGGTGGGTGGTTTGGGTTTCCGTTTGATGTGTTTGTTTGGTTGCCAAAAAAAGTGTAAATATTTTTGGATGTGTTTGTTTGGTGATCCTTTCTCCCCATAATTATCTGCTGTTGGTTTTGATATCCAATCTATTTAGAACGATATAACCTTATTTAATTTTAATTTAAGATCGGTCGAGCTCAAGCTCAACAGGTTCAAACCCTTGAGCCAAGCTCGGCAATCGGCTCGACTCGAGCTCGAGCTCGAGCTGCTCAAATAAACGAGCCGAGCCGACAACCCAAGCTCGGCTCGTTTATACCAAGGCTGAAATATTTAAGCGTTTCTTCTCCCTTTCCAATCGACCAACTCTTTCACTTTCCTTTGATTTTCTTTCTTTCTTTTGTTTTGATGGACTCTCTGCTCTTTCGGTAAAAGCGAGAAAAAACCAAATCAAATTTCTTCCCCTTCTATTTCTCTCTGTTTTAATGCACTTATTTTCTCTCCAATTTTGCATTTTCCCTATTTTGCTTCAAATCTGAGTAATTTGAAAGATTAAACTTGATTGATATGCCCAAGGGTGATTGAGTGTTACTATGAGTATCCATTTGTAGATTGAGCAAATTTTTGTGAATTGTAGATTAGGGTTTACTAATCCAACTTTTAGAATTTGGAGGTTCAGACTTTGGAATATTTGATGCATTGTTTCGAATTTTAGTAAAATTTTAAAAATTGCAATTTGGCCAAGATAATAGGGTGTACAACTGCAAAATATTGGTATCAATGGTGTGTGGCTCTTTTAGAGATAAAAGAAAAAAAATGAAAAAATAAAATAAGGATAGCGGCGATGTAGATGTCACCCCACCTTGGGTGGCTTAAACGCTAGCCTAGCGGTGGTAGGGGTAATCCCATGCCCGTCACCCCTTCATTTTGTTTTTATTTTTAAAATTTTGATTTTTTTATTAAAATATTATTATCTTAATGTGATACAACAAAAATGTTGCGTGGAAAAATGGAAGACACAATTTTGGAGAAAATCAACATTTCCATAAAATTGAAATTGAAAAAAAAAAACACACACACATTTTAGGTGTCATTTTTATGTCAAAATTTTTCCATATTTTATATGTAGTTTTCAAACTTTTTTCCCCCAAAATAAAATTTGCTTTCTTCCCCAATTTCAAATATTGTCTTGGTTAAGGAAAAATAAGCAAGAACTTCCTTTGTGGACCCTACCAAGCCTTGGCAACTAGTAACCATCCGAGCCCTCTTATATATTTTTTGAAATTTCTCAATTGCACTTATGGATTACATCCTTAACTTTGGCGCTTAAAATTAGGATTTAATGACGTTGGTTTAAAGAAATTAACATGGCAAGACGAAGAGCCAAGAAACCAAAGAAATTACCATCATCTCCTTGAATGATGTAAACGGTGAAAGAGGCCCAAATTGATAAGGAACAAGCTTTTACGATCAAAATTTTTTTTTTTTTTTTCCAATAATACATGGAAGAAATGGTAGAATTGTTTCTCAATTTGATATCTTTGTTTCGAATTTGATTTTGTTTTTTAAATAGTTGGCGACAAAGTCTGCGATTAGGGCTATTCGTGATGTGGAAATTGAACATTTCGACCGGGCGTTTGATTCGCTTTTATTTGGGAGGAACAAGGGAACCAAGAAATTTTTCAATGAAAACCTTCCAAATCTTTTGGTTGTTTGAAATGAAGGAAACAAACAATTGAAATGCAATGGAACAATGAAACGTAATTTGCCCATGAACCAAGGTGATGGGGACATTCCACGCTCTTCCCCGCTTGTCCATGGCTTATCATGCTTGCTTTGCATCTTTGGGTGGCTTTGGAGCAAAGCGGGTATTCGAATTTTCCTTTTGATGAATTATGCTTAAACTTGTATTCTTTGATTGATTGTATCTCACAAGGGTGCTTGATTGGTGCTGAAGACAAGCCTTGTAGGTGCTACTAATCTGCAAATAAGTGACTTTGTATGTTCTCTTTTCTTGCTATCTATCTATATTTCATGCGAACAAATTTAAGGGTTTTGATGGATATTACTAATTACCAAAACAAAGGACTTTTGAGTTTGTTTAAATGCAATTGAAATTGTCTTTATTTTGCACTTCATGCGATAAACTTATTAAGTCTTTGTTTGGCGGGGATTTAAAGCTAAAAGTGTGTTTCTAAACAAAATCGAAAGTGTCTTACTTGGGAGTTAATTTTTAAAAAGAGTGGTTTGAAAACCAAAAAATTTACATTTTCAAAATGCAGGTAATATGGTGCATTTTTAGAAAAACACTTTTAAAGGTAAATGAAATTTTCCCAAAAGCAATCGTATTTCAAAAATTGTTCAAATCACACATTTTGAGATTTTCATTTTGAAATCTCATGTTTTAAAGCTAAAACCAAATTGACCCTAAAGCACAATCCCTAGACTTTTGATATTCAAAAAAATGCCATGTTTCCGCCTTTTATCTTACTAAAAATATCTTTTGTAGGTTTTGGAGGAGCCATGTGATACTCGGATGCTTGGGATGCAAGATGGTCCGAACTCCCGGGTTTGTCTCTTCTTGGTCACTTGGGTTTATTTGCAAAAGTTTCACTTTACTAAAACATAACTTGTGTAATACCTTGGAACCAAACTCATCTCATTTGTAAATAAGTAGAAAGGCCAAGTAGTTTTAAGGGCACTAGTTAGTTCGACTTAAAATGTAGTCCAACTCGACCTTGAAGGAGCTTTTATGATGCAACACAAAGTGCCCCAACAATTACCATTGCACCACATATACCCAATGAAAGTACAAAAAACTTTTATGGGTGTTGTGTCTATTATCACTAGTTGGTGTGGTTGCTTGAGATTTTATCCCAATGTCTATGATTTATAAATAACAAAAAGTTTATTTGCAAAAGAGAAATATATAAGGATAGATAGCTAGTATGGAATTGAGTGAGAAAATAAAGCTTGCTAAAGCTTGAGATTTTTAGAGTATTTGTCCTAGGTTTCAAATTCTTTTTTGGTGGATGGCTATCAAATTAGCTTGAGATGCTAAGTTACATATGATCATTTTTGGGTGAGTAGCCAAAGGTTTGTTGGGATGACAAGAAACCCGTTGCTTATGCTTGGTGAGATGCTTTTATCTTCCATGGCTCACCCCATGGTGTCTACAAGGAAGATAACATGGAAGCCATAAATGGTATGAAGAGTATCTATATCTCCTCTTATTCATTATCTCATCAATATCAGTGGACATGCTTGCTATATCATCAAGAAATTTGATATGGTCTAAGAAATACCAAATTCACCTAGTTTTTTTCTTTGTTTTACCTCACTAATGTTGTGGAAAATGTGTTTCTCTTATCAATGTGAATTGAGTAGGCTGATTTAATGTTGGGGGACACGCGCCCTTAAACCGGGATTTTGGTTCGATAATGCTATTTAGGTGGTGCTTGTTGCTTTTAATTGAAAAAGTGTTCGATTTCGTAAATGTTATAGTAGAGCTTTAGGTGTTTTATCGAAATTGTTTGTTAATGCTAAAAATAAGGCAAAACAAACCCAAAGATATTATCAACCAAACCGTTATGTCTTAGTTTTGTTCGCGGTGAATCACGGAGTCGAAGAGGGTACCACCAATTCATTTGGTCAATTCATTGTTCAAAAATATTCAAAACTTACAACCCAAACCTCTTGAATTACTCTTGTCATTGTACCAATGACTTCCAATAATGAAATTGTTCTTTTATTTCAATGCATTCACACCTTTGTATTGAGGTTTTGAGTAAATAGTAGTCTTGTATTTCTTGTTTGTGTGGCTTCATGCGATCCTTCTTGGTACTACCACGCCATGGAGGTGTATTTGAAGATGTCACCCAAGAAAGTTATTGTTGAATTGGTTTTGTAGTATTACGTTTAGGCTCATGTATTTTTGCCTTCAAATATTATTTGGTAGAAACTCATTGGTTTAACTTCATTCGATGTTCTTTGTGATGTGCCCGGACATCTTCCGGTTAAACATGGTTGTGATAGTGTGATATCTCATGATGGCGATGTGTTGCAATCCGCAACGGATGGCTAAAAGGGATACCGATGATGAATGCAATGGGCATAATAAAGATCACCTTTTCGCAAGTTCATTGAGATTCACTTAGAGCATGTTTGGAATTGTGTTTGAGAAGGTTGCCGAGGTCTAAACTCTAAAGACATCATTGGATTGGTTAATCCTTATGAGTTAGGTTCTCCTAATATGAGAATGGGCGAATTTTGGTGCATCTAAAAAAAACTAAACCATGATTATCATTTGAGTCACCTAACCAACTAAGATTCTTAGAGGTTTCAAATATTCCATATAATACTATAAGCTGCATCAATGCCTATAGAAAAGTTTGTTTTGGAGAGCACTTTGTTTTTCGATTTGTTTGGGTTCTTGTTCCCATATTAATCCAGCAAAATGCATTAATTTTACCATTTTTGAGCTTTTTTTTTTTTTCGTTTTATGTTGATACAATTTTTTTAACCCAATTTGTTGTAACTATGAGTGGACAACGTAGTAGCAACCACTTTGAAGTTCCCCCGATATCGGGACCCTTGAAAAAGGTCATGTCTAGAAAACCTCAAAGGGACTATTTGCCGTTTATAATTCAAAGTAAGGACTTATTCAAACGAAAATGGTTTTGGAAAGTTGTGGCGTGAGTGACCCAATAAAGGTGGACTTCCCTTTGGTAGTTAGTATTTAATTGTCGATATATGGTTAGTTTTTTGATGTTATGGACTTGGGAATGTTTGGGTGCAAGTAGACTTCTAAGTATTTTTCGTGTTTTCCAATGATCACCATTTTGAGGTGTCTGGTAATACCCTATCCGGTAATATCCCTTTAACATGCATGTACCTAGGTGCTAGAGTGAAGTGCCCTAGTTGCCTGATTTTAACCTCCTAATGTTACTAAACTTTGATGTGAGAGGTAATAGATCGAGGTACAAAAATCTCAAGGGAGGTTTTATTGAATAATTAAGTATTGGACTCTCAGAAAGTTGGATATGTGCCTTAAGATAAGTAATTAAATCTCTAGTAGGATTTTGAGCCAAAGATAGGACTTATCAAATATGTGCCTTTTTGTCGACTTGCTCTCATCTTTAATGGACAAAACAAAGGCGGTTGGCATCCTGCCTAGCAAGTCTTGTTTGAAAGTTTTTTTGAAAAGGATTATGGTAAGTCAATATGTCCTTCCTTTGCCTTAAATTCCTTGTTCAAGATCTCATTTACTACTTTGAATGCTACACTATTGATATGGATACCCTTTACAAAGTGAAGGGCTCGCTAATATCATCCGCATGGAACTACCTAGTTTTGCTTTTGGGTTTATAAAGAAAGTAGTGCTTTCTGTTCAATAAATAAAATCTAATTTAGTTGAAAGTATGACTTTCTAATTTCTTTTAAGTGAGGGTTTGCTCTATCGAAATAAAGTTTTTTCCACCTTTTATGAACTAGTTTGTATTGCTAATTACACTTCATTTCTTGGATCTCCTTGAAAAAGGGACTTGCATCCCTTAATCCTACGATGATAGATTCTTCATCGGATCTCTGGATACTAAGGTTCGATATGGAGCATTCCCGATCGGTTGTTGATTGGAATGATGTACGTGAGATGGTTTCACCTTTTTTTATACCGATGGTCGTTGGTTGTAGATAATTTGCCTAGTCCTTCTAGACAAAAGTCCAATTTATATAAGATAAAATTGTTCGATAAGCTCGAACTTTGGTGATTTGTTGGTTTTGAAGGTGCACTAGTTGGTTCCACAGGAGTTCTGTTTGTACAAACGCCCGTATGAGTTTATAAACCCTCTCTCTCCTTTTGTGTGATGGTTGGATCACAAGGTTTTTTATTAACTACTAATAACTATATCTGTTCATTTTAAAATAAATTACAACAAAAATCGATCAATCGAATAAGAAGAAGAAATCTCATCACAAGAAAATCAGGTTTCGGTAATTTGGCGATTCTCCATCATGTTATGAGATTTTTATACATTCAACTATGAGGAGCATGGGTGATTTATTTCCTTTCTCTCTTTATTCAACTCGTTTTCCTTGCAAAGCTTGTTTTTATGTTTACTTTGAGATAAAGTTTGCATGATCCTTTTAGTTCGATCTTTAAAATTTAAATGAACAATTTCCGGAAGTTCATCGAAGTTCTCACACTTCATTCCGAATTCGAGTTGTTGATGGTATTGATGGTTCCAAGTTCAAAGGTAAGAATTAAATATATCAAATGGTTTCTTCCTTATTATTATTTTTATTTTAGCTATATGAAAGTGCTTGATACATGAACTTTTGTCTTAAACGATTTGGTGATCGATATGATTACCGCCAAAAGTTGATGCACATGATTCTTTAGTTCCCAAGTTCTTAAATAGTATTTTCATAATGCAACAATGGTAAAAACATTTCTTTGAACTTGTAGCCCTAACTCTTTAAGGCTAACTCTTAGATTAAGTCTTATATTTGACTCGTGACTCAAAAGATTGTGACAATTTGATTCTAGGAAGGATCATGGTTAATTCAAGTTTTAAACAACAATAACATATTGTTAACCGTTTTGGTAAAACACCATTGTGGACTATGATAACTTTTGTGAATCTTTATGGTTGCCTTTTAATTAAATATGCTAAACCTTTGACCTTTGGAAATATGGTGTAGCTTGGTTGTGATTGACTTGGTGATTCTCGAGAGGATTGTCTTATATTGAATCCTACCTACTTGAGTTATATAACTGTATCTTGTCGACCTATTTTGTACCATCTCATGGAGTGAAATCACGTATCTAGGAACTTTAGGTCGAATGTATCCAATTGAAAATTTTCACCATAAAAGTTCATATGTTAAGTTTTCTTGTATAAAAGATTTTTCTAGCGGCCCTCTAAGTATTTTGCCTTTGGGTGAAACTTCATGTGTGGTTGTGGTTGTCCATCTGTTGTGTTTGCACTCTCTTAAATATGGTCTTTGATTTCTTATATCCCAATTTCTAGTCTATTTTCTACCTAACCTATAAACCTTGAAAAGAGATTTCTAAGTTTTTATTTTTATTTTTTGATAAGCAATCACAAATATTATTAAAAGTGTAAGGGGGCCCAAACACAAAGTATATATATATATATAAACCCTTAACTAGAATTAGCAAAAGAACAAGAAAATCACTATAACTAAATGTCGGAGGAGACACATATGCATCCTCCACAAATACAAAGTATTGAAAAGTAAAAATACAATATTCTCTAACGACCTCCCAATCCTTGAAACTTGTGTCATTATATAGAAAATTTTAAGTATTTGTTTCATTTGACAACTTGAAACGTTTTCTCCTTACTAAAAGTATTAAGGTAGTCCTAGTGAGCGAAGGGATTCCACCTTGGGTTTTTAAAATTTTTTTTTTTTTTTTTTTTTAATAACCCCGGCACCTCAAAAAAAAAAATTTTCAATTATCAACCCTTTCAACACTCGGCTCCACTTCCCATAGCCATTTTTTTTTTTTTTTTTTTTGCACCCTTTAAAAAAAAAAAAAAAAATATTATCAAGTTATCAACCCCTTCAAGACTCAGTTCCACTTCCCGCATGCCGATTTCTATTTTTTTTTTTTTACCGCATTAAAAAAAAAAATAAAAAACCAACTCTTAGTTTAAGTCCCCAACGCGCATGACACACCAAGGATTTGTAAAAATTTCTGTTTTTAACCCACCCAGGATCCTTAAAAAAAAAAAAAAAAAAAAAATTACTTTTAAATTTTACTTTGGCATCCCCGCCCCCGGGCTCCCTGCCCACCCCGACCCGGCCCCATTCCTTCCCAAGGGCTGTTCTCCGCCCCAAATCATAAGACCCAAAGTTTGGGAGTGACCCACATTCTAGGTGCTTAACATTTTTTTTTTTCACTTTCTTCAAGTTTTCTCTTCTGAACCGAACATGATTCCCTTGATTTATTATTGTCTCATTTCTTGTTAATTGTTAATTTTATGCTTGATTCGGTTGTGGTTGTGTTATACAAATTGTTTGTGATGTATTTAGGTATGATTTTCCATTATCCGTGATTTTTGCACATGACTAAATATTTGTGCACACCATGTTTGACAAAATGCCTAAGTGACATTCTTGAGCCACTTACCTTGATTCATGACTTCAATTGCTCTTGTTTATTGTCATTATGGTTTAAGCTTTTGATTGTGAGGATATAAGACTTTGTTTCCTTTTTGGCCTTGTCAAACTTAACACAATCACATGTTTGATGTAATATCTCAATGATGTTTATTGTAGTTGGTCAAATTTCTTTTTTTTCTTGGAGTGATTATGGCTAGTGGCGGAGCACCCCTAAAAAAAAATCTCTAAGCGCCTCCTCGGGATTCTCTCTACCTGCTTGCCTTCTATCAAAGATTGTCGTTCACGGTAACCTTGTCTCTCCTCCTCGGCTTCTCAATTGCTTTTGTAGTTTTATGTTCTAGTTTTAAATTTATATTTTGCTCATTTTGGGAAGAGGGTTTGGGAGAAAAGTTCAAATACTTTGGTGTTTTCTACAATTGATTAATTTGGCCATTTTGGGTTATGGTTCTTAGGAAATCAAAATCAAAGACACTTTTTATCTTCTCGTGAGTCACAACACTAATAATTTCAACCCTAAACTTTGTGCTACATTTTATTCATCCTCTTTTAATTTATGAGTTTTAAACTTTAATGTTTATTTTGTTGCTTATATCCATATAAACTTTGATTAAACATTTTTAATTTCACTATTAATTCGATGATTGAATAAACTTTAATATCTGATGATTGCTTATTTTGTTGTTTAATGTTTATAAACTTTGATTGTCTCTTACGGGTCGTGATTTAACTTGAAAATTTTAGGTTCATGAATCATGTCAAAATTTAAAACTATCGATTCATTCTTCAAAGGAAAGAAGTGACATTTAAAAGTAATACATTGTTGGAATCTAATGCAAACTTCAAATCCCAATGAGCCATCTTAAATTCCAAGGGTTGAAGATGAAGAACATCCTTTGAATCTCCAATTGGGAAACACAAGAGATTTATTTTAAATCATCCACACTCAATGTTAATGAAGTTGATGTTTCTTCTATTTCTATAGAGCGAGATCCGGATTACGCCTCCGATGTGGACTATCCTAATCGACGTGATGAAATAAGACGGCTTATTTGAAACATGGTCCAAATCGATTTATTCTTGCAAATTATCCACTTTCGACCGAAAATCACCCCCCGCCAAGCCTCTTGGTTCACACAATTTTTGGCGGTATTCGCCCAAGGATGTCATATTGTCTACCATGTTATCTTTTTACTATGAAAAGAGATGGACCCCCGATGGGTTATTTATATCAAAGGATTTAGAAATTGGAGAAAAGTTCATGAGGGAAAAAATTGTGCCTTTTGACTCATATTGGGAGGATCCTTGTTCACCTCATAATAATGCTATGAAATCTTATGAAAATTTAAAATCAATCACGGCATATCGATAAAGTATTGAATGCACAAAGTATGGAACAAATTCAAAATAATCGACACGGTGAAAACTTCTATTGATGTTACCTCTTGCTTTCAAGGATGGCCTAGAGGTCATGATGAGATCTTGATTCAAAAAATCGAGGTAATTTTTTGGTGATTAAACTTTGGCATCATATAATGATAAAGTTGCAAGTGTTGTTTTGGAAAATGCTCCAAAACCAAGTATATTTCACATACAATTAAAAGGAGATTTTGCAAGTCATTGCAAGTAAAAGAGAGAAAATTGGAAGATATTGAGACTCTAAATTTTGCATCATTGTTGATGAGGCACGGATGAGTCTAAGAGAGAACAAATGGCAATTGTTTTGAGATTTGTTGACAAAGATGGTTTTATACAAGAACGTTTTTTGATATAGTTCATGTTAAAGATACATCGGCATTGACTCTAAAGAATGGAATATCGATGTTTCTCTCTTATTGCCTTGATATTCAAAATATTCGTGGACAAGGATACGATGGTGCTAGTAACATGCGTTGGGAATGGAAGGGATTGCAAGCATTATTTCTTAAAGATTGTTCTTGTGCATACTATGTTCATTGTTTTGCTCATCGAACAATTAGCATTAGTTGTTGATCTAGAAAGGTGTCTCTTGTTCATGTGTTCTTCACAAATTTGAACTTTGTTATCAATGTGGCAAGGCTTCATGTAAACGTCATGATCAACTACAAGCTGTTCATGCAACACAAATTGCACATATGGAAGCTATTGGTGAGCTTGCTGAAAAGGGGCTAATCAAATTGGCACTTTGAAACGAAATGGTGATTCTTTGGGTTCGCATTTTAATTCTATTTGTAGCCTAATAAGGATGTTTGATGCTACTTGTATAGTGTTGAAGATGTTGAAAGAGAAGAGGTACTTTCCAACAGGAGAGTGGCTGCTTATAAAATGTTACATCCTTGAGTTCATATTTATTTTACATCTAATGAAGGAAATTATGGGCATTTATGTTCTTTGTCAAGTTTTGCAAAAAATCTCAAGACATTTTGAATGCTATTAATTCGTTTCTATTGCAAAAACTTATCCAAAAGTTGAGAGATGATGGTTGGGATAATTTGCTTGAGGACATTGTCTCTTTCTCCAAGAAAGCTGAAATTGGCATTCCGATTTGAGTGCTCCTTATATTGAAGGTCAGGTCAGTCAAAAAATCACATTACATTGGAGCATCATTATCATTTTGACATATTCAATACTACTATCACCAATTGCAAGATTGATAGTAGGTTTGGTGAAAAGGATGGAACTTTTGACACTTAGCTCCTTTGAATCCAAAAGATGCTTATGAATCCTTTAAAATTGACGATATATGTATCCTTGCAGAATATTATCCTCTTGATTTTTAGGGAAAATTAATTTGAGATATCTTGAGGTATTTTGAAGTTGATTATGATCCGACATTACAAAATTTGTCTTCCATTAAATTATGCCAAGGATTGGCAAAGGCGAAAAATCAAAGACATATGATCTTATTGATAGATTGATTCGTCTTGTTTTGACTCTTCCGGTTCTAAACCAAAACGAGCATTTTCCAATAAAAATTGTTAAAACACGATAGCAAAATGGAGGATGATTTTCTGCAAATAGTTTAGTTCTCTATATTGAAAGGAAATTGCTGAGAGTTTGATTTAATTCGATATTGATGATTTTGTACTTTAAAAGATCGAAGTGGTTCTAGACACTTTTTGTATTTCTATCTTTTGATGTAGTGTCGACATGTTACATTTATAATATATCAATTTAACATATTTATAAACTTTTATAGATATTTTTGTGATGCAAATATTGTGTGAATTACCAAATTTTTAGGGTGAAAAAAATTTAGGACGCAAAAAATTTTAGCGGCACCCAATGTTAAATAGGGATCCCCATGCTAGTGGAGATGTCTCCATGGGTTTAAAGGCAATTTTCAGATCCGGACTAGATTAGATGTTCCGAGTACCTTATTAGATTGATCTTATATCATGATTGAAAATGGGTGATTGGGCACCGAGTTGGGGTATTCCAATGTTAGGCACGCTCCACTTTCATGCACATCGTTTTCATTTATTCCTAATGAATATTATAAACCGTGCCTTAAATTTTAGGTTATATTTTTTGCATGGTTACAAAGAAGCGTTTGTAATCATAATATCAAAGTTTAAAAACTTGCAATGTCGATATCTCATGTTTGTTCCTTTTAATTTTACCCATCTTTTGTTAAAATGTTCAAAATATCCACTTTCTTAAAAAAATAAATAAATAAATAAATAAAAACCTTAGATTGGCCACATGGGTCATCCAATTTTTCCCTTTTTTTTTTATTTAAAAAAAAAACGGAGGTTTATTAAATCATCACTTATCTCAAAAGTGTAAGCTAATAGAAAGAGAAATTTAATCATTTAATTTATATTCTAACACATTAGGCTCAAATTACCACTTAATAGGTGAGACCCGACATGAAAAATATTTAATTGCAATAAAATAGGTACAATCTTTAG
>JADOBO010000137.1:0-48432 GCA_016403345.1 Corylus heterophylla | reverse complement strand
TTAATTGCTCTATTGTTTTACTTCTAATCAATTGGATTGAATAATTTTTGATATTTTTGTGATTCAAGGATACACTTGATTATTTAAGATTATTCAATACAATTGATTGCTTGGTTTTCTTTGTTAAAAATTGGATTTCCTTGTGATTTATTCTCTAGATACAATTGATGTTTTGATAAAGATTGGATATTTTCTTGTGATTTAAACGTTAATGATTTGATCGAATATTGGATTTCTTTTGTGATTTAGGTTATGAATGGATACATGAATCTTTTGATTAATTCTTTGAAGCAATAGTAAAACAAACTTAAGATTTAGGGGAACTTCACTTACCCTTTCTATTTTCCCAACCCCCCATTGTTCAAAACCTCTCACTTTGATGTATCCAACTTTCCTTTTCTTTCACTTTGCTCCTTCCTTGGATTTTCCTTTAAACAACGGAAAGGGTGAAAATTTCGTGCCTTATTTTTTATTAAAAATATTTTTTTAAAAATAAATTTAGTAGAAAGGTCAAAAGTTAACGGTGGGGTATTTGAAAGGAAACGAAAGTTTGATACACCAAAGTGAGAGGTTTTGAACAATGGGGGTGTCGCAAAAAGCAAAGTATAGGGGATATGGTTTCCCTAAGATTTATATGGAGAACTTTGGGAATATTATAGATCATGAAATTATATTGTTATGAATTTGTGAGTGGATTAAACCTTAGTGCTTTTAAGGATTTCAATCACTTTAAATTGCTCATGCTTTTGCTTCTTCATTCAAGCAAAAATCTCCAAAAATTTGGAACTAGATTAGGGTTTAATTAATTTAGATTTAAAATTGCTTTCAAGAATACAATTTCGTGGGTTCAACCTCACATTTGCAATCTATTAACTATAATTGATTTGTGCACTTGAGTTAAATAAATTTGCACAACAAGTTTTTGGCGCCGTTGGGGATTTGTTTATTTTTTGAAACCAATTTATTTCAAAATTAGTTTTATTCTTCTACTAGTTATAATTAGGATTTTATTTTTTGCAATTTGTTTTGTTTTAATCTTGTTACTAATAAAAAAATAATAAATAATTTTTTTGTTTTGTTTTGTTTTTTTTGTTTTTTTGTGTTACGTTTGCCACAACCACCCCCACACCCGATTAGTGCAATCGATGCCGCGATCGAGCGCACTTGCCAAGACAATGATCGAGCCATAACAAAGGCAAACCGCATTATGAATTTTAGCCAAAATATTTTGGTCCTTTTGTAAGTTTTTAGTTTCTATTTAAATTAATTTTTGCTTGCAATTGTGTTTAATTAGTTTAATATAATATAATTTACTTCAATTCAATTTAAGTTTGTTAGTTTGTTAGGTTGTTAGTTCCTTTTTGCATGTTTGGTTGTACATCTTTAAATATGGAGTTAAACACTTTGATCCCAAATTGAAAGAATGGGAGAGAATCTAAGAACCCACCAAACACACCCAAATTCTCAAAGTTTGTCCGATTTGGAAAAGTCCTTTAAGATGGGAGAACGAAATCAACCTAGATCCCGGGAGTTGTTCATACCCAACATTACCAACACACCGCCTTGTGTAGTGTTGCCACCACTTGGTAAGCCGAGTACAATAGGTCACCATCCTGCATTTAGAGGATTAGAGAATGAGGATCCATATGTTCATGTGGGATTTTTGGAAATTTGCAACATTGTTAATACATAGAATGCCTCGCGGTTTCCTTTAGTTATTCCCTCTGTCCCCATGATGGGAAAAACTGCTACTCAACAAAGACCTAGATCTATCACCTCTTGGGATATGCCAAAGCAAGTTTTACTACAAGTTCTTCCCAATTTCCAAAATCAATGCCTCCTCTAGATCACCAATTTAGAAAGAAGGGGAAAGATTCACCGATAGTTGGGAGAAGTTTAAAGAGCTTACTATAAAATGACCACCCCACGGTTTGAGAATGAGATGCTTGTTCAAATTTTCTATAGGAACTAACACCAAGTGATCGAAACTCACTTGAGACTATGAACGGTAGAGAATTCTTAAGTTTTTGGGATAAAGCCTATAAAACTTTGGAGAAAATTGAACAGCACAACAATGGGATTTTCAAGATAGTTGGGACAAAAACAATCCGCCCCAAGCAGAAGCATCTATGAGGTAAGGAACGATGCTGAATTAAAGGAGGAGTTCAAGGTTCTGGTGTCAATTTGACACTATAGTCTTAAACAAACCAGGGAATGCCGGGATACTTACCATGTTGATGCATGGTCATGTGATAGTCAAACGACTTCACTCAAACGCCCAACTCCAATAGAGTACCCAGCTAACAAGTCCCCAATGAATACGAAAAACCCACAAGGACCATTTTTAAACACAATCCAAGGTTGAATCACCCCAATTTCTCTTAAGCAAAATCACCATTGAACGGGGGCCTCTACTCAAACTCAATCAATCCGCCATCTCACCAAGCTCAAACGCTATTTATCACCCACCACTTAAGTGCCACCTGCACCACAATCATGACGGGAAGACATGATGAAAACATTAATAAAAAATCGACCAGTCCAACTTCCGAGCTAATTCCAACTCCCAAGCTATACAAGAGCTCAAAGGTTTCACCAATGCTATACAGAGTTGAGAAATTCCAACATGGCAAATGGCGAGACATACAAGAACTTAAGCAGGCCATGATCAAGGTAGAAGGACAAGTGGGGTAGCAAATCAATGGGGAAAGAGAAAGAGGGAAGTTCCTAGTCAAATGCCTAACCCTAAAGGGCAATTTGTGATTGGAAGTTCCCTACCCACACAGGTCGGGAGCATGAAGCCATCACCACTAGGTCCGCAAACAAGTGAATAATCAATGGTCATGCCAAGAGGTCGTTGAGGCCGAAGAGATGGAAAACGGACAAGCCGGAAGACAAGGACGACATTACCATCCCAATTCGAGGACCCTTCCAAACTATATACCCAAAGTCGTATCCAAAAGCGAAAGCGCCAAAGAAGAGCTCAAAGTTCGATGATATTTTGGAAGTGTTCAAGCAAGTTGATAAACATTCCATTCCTAGATGCCATCCACCAAGTGCCTTCTTATGCCAAATTTTTGAAGGATTTGGTCACCATCAAGAAAAGCGAACGCCCCAAGAAAGCTTTACTAAGGGTCCTTATCTTACAATACAAGATGCCTATAAAGTATAAGGACCCCGGATGTCCTACCATTGCTTGCAAGATTGGTGACAATCGAGTTGAAAATCTTTGGATTTCAAGGCTGTAAATCTAGTGCCATATTTAGTATATGTTCTTGGGATTGGGAGAGTTGAAATCCACTTCAATTACACTTTTGGTCGAGGGATCTTGAAGGTTCCAAGGGAATTATTGAAGACGTTTGATCAAAGTTGATAAGCTCTTCTACCCTATGGACTTCATCGCTTAGATTAAGCAAAAATGCAGAAATTCAAGTTCCAATCATAGGGTGTCCTTGTTAGCCATCAATGCCCTAATCAACTATAGAACTAGAGTCATGAAGATATCATTTGGAAACATGAAAAAGTAACATCTTTGATATTAGCAAGTAGCCATTTGAGTATGGGGTCAAGACATGCTTAATTGAGGAGATAGAGAAAAACTATCAATGAACTAGATATTGAAGACCCTTAGGAGAATGCCTAATTGCATTGGGAAGTGACATGGCTGGACACTCTATTGGAACAAGCTAAGCCTTGTTAGGCTCAACTCTTAAGAAAGAAACGGAGCGCAGAAATTACTTTGACATCATCCCTGATCCATCTTCATTAGCGCTAAGCCTCCGGCGAGAGTTGAAGCCTCTACTAGACACCCAAGCAAGTATCCGGATCCTCTGGAAACCGCCTGATCATTGTTTTCCCCGGATAGTGATCGGAAAAAACCGCTAGAAGTTTTGAGAGGCATAAAGAAGCAATCGTGGTCAATAGAAGATATCAAAGGAATCACCCTACAATAGTGATGCATAAGATTCATTTGGAAGAAAATGCTAAAATTCGCGAGCCATAGAGCGGTTGAATGCCATGCAAGAGGTAGTTCGGCAAGGTAATTAAACTTTTGGGGAATCATATACCTAATCTACAAAAAATGGGTGAGTCACATTCATGTAGTCAAGAAAGGGGATTAAAACAAGAACAAGGAAAATGAGTTGGTCCCATTGTTTCAAAGATGGAGAGTGGCATTGACAGGAAGTTAAATGCCACAAGAAAAGATCATTTTCCTCTACCTTTCATCGATCAGTGAGAGATTGGGGGCCATGAGTACTTTTCCCTTTGATGGTTACTCCGCTACAACCAAATTCTACTAGACCCCAAAGATCAAGAAAGACTACTTTCACTTGTCCATTCGACGTTGCTTATCGTCGATGCCGTTTGATTGTGCAATGCACCGCCACTTTTCTGGGCATGATCGGATCTTTTGGATATGGTTAAACGTCACCGAGATCTTCATGGATGACTTCTTAGTCTTTGGTTCATCATTTGGGGAATGTTTACATCATCTCACATTGGTGTCGGTTAGGAGAAGAATTTGGTTCAATTTGGAAAATGCCACTTCATGGTGAAACAAGGATCTATTTTAGGGCATGTAATTTCCCACAAAGGTATCAAGGTTGGAGCTAAGGTTGATCGATTCTAACCTTCCACCCCATGGATTTAAAAATTCATCATTTTAGGGACATTTTGGTTTTGAAGATTCATCAAGGACTTAAAGATAGCAAGACCTCTATGTAATCTCGCAAAAGATTTCCTTTGCTTTCAATGACAAGTGGATTTGAGATTTTGAAGAAGACCTCAACTTCTAAAAATCATTCAGCACCTAATTAGGGGTTCCATCTAAGATAATGTGTGATGCCTGAATGATGTGGAGCTTTTGGGTCAGCGGTAGAGAAGATTTCATGTCATATACTATGCCAAAGAAGATCAATGATGCACAACTCAACTACTCCACTACTAAAATGAGTTGTTAGCTATAGTGTTTGCTCGATAAATTTAGATCTTACTTGCTAGGGTCTAAAGTCTTTGTCACTCGGATCATCTCCCAAAATATCTATTGTCAAAGAAAGATGCTAAATCTGCCTCATCCGTGGATTCTATTGCTACAAGAGTTTGATATTGAAATTAAACAAGAAGGGTTACGAGAATGTGGTAGTGACCATCTATCTAGGCTGGTTGTGGACTTCACTAAAAATGCGCGATTTGAGACATTCCCGATGAACAACTTATGCACATCTTTCAAACTCCTGCACCATGGTTTCGACAACTACCTTGTCACTACCCATGCCATCACATTGGACCCAAAAGACAATCAAAATTCTTGGCTAGGGCAAAGTACTTCTTTTAGGATGATCCTTACGTCAAAACCGCCTCAGTTATAAGGAGATGCATTCTTGAAAATGACCCAAAATGTCCTATCTTTTGCCATGATCATGCATGTGGAGGCCACTTCAATTCTAAAAGACTACGGCAAAGATTCTTCAAAGTGGATTCTATTGGCCCTCCATGTTTCGGATGCCCATACCTATTGTTCAAGGATAGATGCCAAAAGTTGGGGAGCATTGGAAGAAGGAATATGATGCCGCAAACCCGATCCTTATTGTGGAGCTATTTGATGTTTGGGGCATTGATTTCATGGGGCCCTTCCTAATTCTTATGGGTATCTTTTCATCCTTGTGGAGTGGATTATGTCTTCAAGTGGGTGGAGGCCATTGCCCGCAAGACTAATGATCACATAGTCATGTTGCAATTTTTGAAGGAAAATGTGCTCGATTTTTTGGGACACCACGTGCCATCATTGATGGGGGCATTTGCAATCAATTTTGAGCAACTCATGAAGAAGTATGGTATTACTCATAAAGTTCCAACTCCTACCATCCTCGCAAGGGGCAAGTTATATCCAAGAGAAATCAAGAGGATATTAGAAAAGCGGAACCCGCGAGGAAGGACGGTCTCTTCGACTCAATAACGCTTTTGGGCAATCGGACAGCATTCAAGACTCCAATTGGCATGTCTCCCTACCGACTCATGTATGGCAAGGCTTGTCACCCCCGTGGAATTAGAGCAGGGCTTATTCTATAAAGCCAAAATTTTCCCTCCAAGGTGGTGATCAAAGGAAGCTATAGCTAGATGAATTAGAAGAATTGAAGAATGATGCCTACAATGCCAAGCTATACAAAGCTCGGATGAAGAAGATTCATGACCAAAACATTTTGGAAGATCATTTGAAGTTGGTCGAAAGTCCTTCTTTACAACTCATGTCTCCATCACCCGAAAGCTCAAATCCCAATGGACTAGACCACATAGTGAGTGAATTTCTACTCATGGAGCCATCAAATCGAGGATCCTAAGAATGGAAGTACTCAAGGTCAATGGTGGGTTGAAGCCATTCTTGCTGGAAATTTCGGAGAGTGAGGAATTGCCTTTGGAAGATTCGCATCTACTTAATCATCCGGGTGAAAAGTCCATAAGACTAAACTTAGCGCTTATGGGAGGATTCTTTTCTTTGGTATTTTTAGTCATTTTTGTGTTGTTTCATTTATGTTCATTTTGTTTTATTTTGTGTTTTTCAGGGTGTTGTCACGAGTGTTAGAGGGTCGCCTTTGCTCACTCGGTTCCTTATTCTTCTTGGTATTGTATTTTCTACATTGAGGACAATGTGTGATTCAAGTTTGGGGGGGAAAACATTTTGTCTATTTATTTTTGTGCTTATTTGTATTGTTTAATTAAAAAAATTAAAAAAATTGTGCAATGTTGTTGTCAAGTTTGAGTTAAACGTAATTGTGATTTGCATTTCATTAGCTCGCTAAAGGGTTGAAACATCATTATGTCATTAAGATTTTGAGTCCTTTGACTTATTTTTGGGTAAAAGAGATTTCACTTGTTTTGAGATAAATTTTTATGAGCACATTAGCATTTTTTAGAGGTATAATGTTTGAGCTTAAGCTTGTTTCTTTGAGATTTGTTGCATGACATATTGATGAATAACCATTGGCTTGTAAGGTATAAAATAAATAAATAAATAAAAGAATGAGAAAGAAAAAAGATCATTTGAGTTTTTCACTAAGTAATTGGGCATCTTGCTTCATTAAGCATTGAGTGTTTGGTCAAAAGGTATGAAGTTCTGTTGATTTATGATATGGCTAATCGACTTTAGCCTTTTGACTTAAGTTAATAAGCCCTTAGGGATGTTCTACATCTAGTGCCCTAAAGCCATCTAGATTGGAAGTCATAAGCCTAACACTTGTTATATGAGTCAATTAGAAAGCTTGAGGGAGTTAGACATTTGCAGAGCCTATAAAAAAAAAAAAAAAAAAAAGCATATCTTGCCTTGGTTGTTTCATTTGATAGAGATTTTTACAAATTCTATGGAACTTGTCTTGAGTTTAAACAGAAAGCTTCATGATTGTATGCTAATTGCACTTTACACTTTTCAAACATATAAGGTCTAAATTGTCCATTTATGAGTGAATTGATTTTGGATTTCCTATTATTGTGATGATAGTGTTTTCTTTTAAGCTTGCTCATGAATAAGAACCATAGTTTGTGTGAAACTTAATTGTTAAACAACATAGTGTTACAATGTTTGTGGGTATCATTCCTATTAAGCCCACAAACTTCACTGCCATTAGGGATGCCTAGGGTTTAAAAGGCTTGTTACATATACTAAATGCAATCGTTTCTCCCACGAAAGAGGATTTACGTTTTGTTTTGTTTTGTTTTCATTTTATTTTTCATTTTGTTTTGCTAAGGACTAGCAAAAGTTAAGTTTGGGGTGTTTGATGTGTGCCAAATATTGCATATTTTGACCCTTAATTTACTTGTGTTAATCCTTTAGTTGCTATTATCTAATGTTTTGTGTTAGTTTTGTGTTTTAGTATTTGAGGTCATTGGAGAAAACTACTTTTGAACAAAACATACTTTGAGAAACCTAGATGATGTGGTTAAGTTTAACCATATCCAAGAAATAGTTAAATCGGATTAAAGATAAGATTGGATTAAAGTTCAAATTGGATAAAATTTAATTAAATTCAAATTGATTCGAATACGCTAGATTTTGACCATAACTTTTCATTCACATATCCGATTGAGGTGATTCAAGAGGCATTGGAAAGCTAAGTCAAGATATTACAATTTATAATTCTAAATAGGATTTTCCTAATTCGAACGTTTACTATTCCAAAATCGTCCGCAATAAAAGGGTACAAACTTGGATAATTTAACCGATTTCAACTTTAAAACCCTAAATTTTAGGTCTATAAAGAGAACTATCGATTAGTTGAGGAGGCTACAAATTTCAAGATTGCAGAGGAGAAAGAAAGAGTTTAAGGTTTTCCTAGCTTTTGATCTCAACTTTGTGATTATTATTTGTAAGTACTCAATTTTATATTATGAAAATCAATCTTGTTTTGTCTTTCAATAACACAAGAGGCTAAACCTTCAACTAAGGTTGAAGATGAAACTCACTTATGATTAGCAACTTTGTTTCATGTATGTAATATTTTCCAATTTAATGGTTTAATTGCACTATTGTTTTACTTCTAATCAATTTGATTGAATAATGTTTGGATATCTTTTGTGATTCAAGGATACACTTGATGATTTAAGATTATTCAATACAATTGATTGCTTGGATTTCTTTGTTAAAAATTGGATTTCCCGTGATTTATTCTCTGATACAATTGATGTTTTGATAAAGATTGGATATTTTCTTGTGATTTACGGATACAATTAATGATTTCGAATATTGGATTTCTTTTGTGATTTGGGTTATGAATGGATACATGAGATCTTTTGATTAATTCTTTGAAGCAATAGTAAAACAAACTTAAGATTTATATGTGAGAACTTTGGGAATATTATAGATCATGAAATTATGTTGTTTTGAATTTGTGAGTGCATTCAAACCTTAGTGCTTTGTCATAAGATTTCAATCTTTAAATTACTCATGCTTTTGCTTCATCCATTTGTAAATTTATTTAACTCAAGTGCAAATCAATTGTAGTTAATGGATTGCAAGTGCGGTCGAACCCACAAGGTATTGTATTCTTGAAAGCAATTTTAAATCTAAATTAATTAAACCTAATCTAGTTCCAAATTTTTGAGAGATTTTTTGTTTGAATGAAAAGTAAAAGCATGAGCAATTTAAAGTGATTAAAATCTTATGATGAAGTACTAAGGTTTTGAAATCTGCACTCACAAATTCATAAAACATAATTTCATGATCTATAATATTTCCCAAAGTTCTCAATATAAAGCTTAAGTTTGTTTTACTATTTCTTCAAAGAATTAATCAAAAGATCTCATGTATCCATTCATAACTCAAATCACAAAAGAAATCCAATATTCGATGAAATCATTAACGATCCAAATCACAAGAAAATATCCAATCTTTATCAAAACATCAATTGTATCTAGAGAATAAATCAAAAATCCAATTTTAACAAAGAAAACTAAGCAATCAATTGTATTGAATAATCTTAAATCATCAAGTGTATCCTTGAATCACAAAAGATATCAAAGAATTATTCAATCAAATTAAAAGTAAAACAATAGAGCAATTAAACCATTAAATTGGGAAATATTACATACATGAAACAACGTGTTAATCATAAGTGAGGCTCCATCTTCAACATTAGTTGAAGGTTTAGACTCTAATGTTATTGAAAGACAAAACAAGATTGATTGAATTCATAATGTAAAATTGAGTACTTACAAATAATAATCACAAAGTTGAGATCCAAAAGCTTGGAAAACCTTAAACTCTCTTCTTTCTCCTCTGCAATCTTGAAATTGTAGCCTCTAACTAATCTGATATTTTCCTATTTATAGACCTAAAACTTAGGGTTATACAAGTTGAAATCGGATAAAATTTAAGTTTGTACTTTTAATTGTGGGACGATTTTGGAATAGTAAACTTCCGAATTAGGAAAATCCTTTTCCTAATGAATTGTAGTATTTTGAGTTAGCTTTCCAGGCCACTTCAATCACCTCAATCGAATATGGAATGAAAAGTTATAGTCAAAATACTGGAACATGTTCAGAATTTGAATTTGAATCCAATCCGAAATTTTATCAAATCAACTTTTCGAATCTTATCTTTAATCCGATTTAACCATTTCTTGGATTTGTTGTTTAACCACATCATCTAGGTCTTCCAAAGTATGTTTTCTTCAAAAGTTTTTTTCTTCAATGACCTACAAAATACTAAAAAACAAAACTAACACAGAACATTAGATAATAACACGCTAAAGGATTAATACAAGTAAATTAAGGGGTCCAAATCCAATATTTGGCACACATCAAACACCCAAACTTAACTTTGCTAGTCCCTTAGCAAAACAAATGAAAAATAAAACAAAACAAAACAAAACAAAACATAAATCCTCTTGGGGAGAAACGATTGCATTTAGCATATGCAACAAGCCTTTTAAACCCCTAGGCATCCCTAGTGGACGAGTGAAGTCTCGTGAGGGCTTAATGGAATGATACCCACAAACATTGGCCCGTGTTGTTATCAAGAAAGAAATTTCACATAAACCATGGTTCTTATTCATGAGCAAACTTAAAACAAATACCATCATCAATCAAATGGAAATCCAATCACATCACTAAAATGGACAATTAAGACCTCATATGTTCAAATGTGTGAAGTATAATTAATACAATCATGAAGCTTTCAGCTTAAACTCAAGACAAGTTCTATAAAATTTGTAAAAATCTTTATCAAATGAAACAACCAAGGCAAGATATGCATTTTTTCCTTTTTTTTTTTTTTTTTTTTTTTTTTTGTTTTTTGTTTTTTACAGCTGCAATGTCTAACCCTTAAGCTTTCTAATTGACCCATATAACAAGTGTTAGGCTAATGACCCAAGCCAAGTGGCTTTAGGGCACTAGATGTAGAACATCCCAAGGGCTTATTAACTTGTCAAAAGGCTACAAAGCTAGACTAGCCATATCTTAAATCAATCGAATTTCACACCTTTTGACATGAGTACTAAATGCTTAATGAGGCAAGAAGTCCGTTACTCTGAAAACTCAACATGATTTTTCTTTTTTTCCTTCTCTTTTTATTTATTTTTTCTTTTATTTTTATATATCTTGCAAAACAAAACATTTGGCACATCATCTAGGTCTTCCAAAGTATGTTTTCTTCTAAAAGTATTTTTCTTCAATGACCTACAAAATACTAAAAACACAAAACTAACACGAACATTAGATAATAACACAAATAAAGGATTAACACAAGTAAATTAAGGGGTCCAAATTGTAATATTTGGCACACATCAAACACCCCTAAACTTAACTTTTGCTAGTCCCTTAGAAAAACAAAATGAAAAATAAAATGAAAACAAAACATAAATCCTCTTTGTGGGAGAAAGATTGCATTTAGCATATGCAAAAGCCTTTTATACCCCTAGGTATCCCTAGTGGACGAGTGAAGTCTCGTGAGGGCTTAACAGAATGATACCCACAAACATTGTAGCACTATATTGTTATCAAGAAAGAAATTTCACATAAACCGTGGTTCTTATTCATGAGCAAACTTAAAAGACAAACACCATCATCGAATCAAATAAATCCGAATCATATCACTCATAAATGGACAATTAAGACCTCATATGTTCAAATGTGAAGTATAATTAGCATACAATCATGAAGCTTTCACAAACTCAAGACAAGTTCTATAAAATTTGTAAAAATCTCTATCAAATGAAACAACCAAGGCAAGATATGCATTTTTTCCTTCTTTTTTTTTTTTTTTTTTTTTTTAAGGCTCGCAATGTCTAACTCCCTTGCTTTCTAATTGACCCATATAACAAGTGTTAGGCCAATGACTCCCAAGCCAAGTGGTTTTAGGGCACTAGATGTAGAACATCATTAAGGGCTTATTAACTTAAGTCAAAAAGGCAAAGCCGACTAGCCATATCTTAAATCAATTGAATTTCACCCTCTTGACATGAGTACTAAATGCTTAATGAGGCAAAAGTCCTTACTCAAGAAAAACTCAACATGATTTTTCTTTTCTTTTCCTTCTCTTTTTTTTTTTTTTCTTTTATTTTTTATATATCTTGCAAGCCAATGGTTATTCATCAATAGGTCATTCAACAAATCTCAAAGAGAACAAGCTTAAACTCAAACATCATACTTCACGAAAAACATGCTAATGTGCTCATAAAATTTTATCTTAAAACAAGTGAAATCTCTTTCATCCAAAAATAAGTCAAGGGACTCGACTCTAATGACATGATAATGTGTTTAACCCTTTGGAGCTAATGAAATGCAAATCACGTTATAGTTTAACTCAAACTTGACAACAACATAGCACAAGTTTTATTTTTTTATTTTATTTTATTTTATTTTATTATTATTAAACAATACAAATAAGCACAAAAATAAACAGACAAAATGTTTTTCCAACCCCAAAGTTGAATTAGACATTGTCCTCAATGTAGGGAACTACAATACCAAGAGGTATAAGGAACCAAAGTGAGCAAAGAGACCTCCAAACTTACTCGTGACAACTCCATCCTCCCATAAGCGCTAAGTTTACGCCTTCACCCACTTTTCACCGATGATTAAGTAGATGACATAGGATCTTCCAAAGTTCCTCACTCTAAATTTCCGTTCTAAGAACCTTAACCAAATTGACCTTGAGGTACTTCCATTCTTTGATCCTCGATTTCGATGGCTCCATGAGTAGAAACTACACGCACTATGAATGGTCTAGTCCATCGATTTGAGCTTTCCGAAACAGATGCACGTGAGTTGTAAAAGTACTTTCGACCAACTTCAAATGATCTTCTCAAAATGTTTTGGTCATGGATCTTCTTCATTTGATCTTTGTATAGCTTGGCACAATTGTAGGCATCATTCCTCAATTTTCTAATTCATCTAGGAGCTTCCTTTGCTCACCATTGGAGAGATTGAAATTCAGCCGCTATAGCCCAATAAGCCCGATGCTCTAATTCCACAAGGAGGTGACAAGCCTTGCCATACACGAGCGGAAGGAGACATGCCAATTGGAGTCTTGAATGCACCGCATGCCCACAGAGCCATTGAGTCGAAGAGACCAGTCCTTCCTCATCGAGTTCACCATCTTTCTAATATCCACTTGATTTCTCCGTGAATATCTCAACTTGCTCACTTGTTTGAGGATGGTAAGGAGTTGCAACTTTATAAGTAATACCATACTTCTTCATGAGTTGCTCAAAATATTTGTAGAAATGCTTCCCATCATTGATGATGGCATGTGGTGGCCCAAAACATGCGAATACATTTTCCTTCAAAACTTGCAACGCAACTCGTGATCATTGGTCTTGGCAATAGCCTCCACCCACTTGGAAACATAATCCACCGCAAGGATGAAAAGATACCCATAAGAATTAGGGAAGGGACCCATGAAATCAATGCCCCAAACATCAAACACCCACAATAAGGATCGGGTTCGGGCATCATATTCCTTCTTCCAATGCTCCCAACTTCCCATCACCGGGCTGAACAAGAGGCATGGGCATCATGAAAATGGAGGGCCAATAGAATCCACTTTGAAGAATCTTCCGGTCTTTTAGAACTAAAGTGCCCTCCACATGCATTCTTGGCAAAAGATAGGATATTTTGCTGGTCATTTTCAGAATGCATCTCCTTATAACGACCGGCAAATTTGAACAGTAAGGATCATCCCAAAAGGTACTTCACCCCAAGAATTTTGATTTGTCTTGCCGGTCCAATGTGATGGCATTTGGACAATGACAAGGTAGTTCACTATGTCCGCAACCATGGTGCAGGATTTTGAGAGATGTGCATAAGTTGTTCATCGGAATGTCTCGAATCGGCAAACATTTTCATTGAAGTCCAAACTAGCCTAGATAGATGGTCCCACACATTCAACCCCTTGTCCCGAAATTTCAATATCAAACTCTTGCAGCAACAAAATCCACCGGATGAGATGAGCTTTAGCATCTTTCTTTGACAATAGATATTTTAGCACAACATGATCCGAGTAGACTAAGACTTTAGACCCTACCAAGTAAGATCTAAACTTATCCAAAGCAAATACTACATCTAACAACTACATTTCAGTAGAGTAGTTGAGTTGTGCATCATTCAGTCTTGGCATAGTATATGACATGCAATCTTTCTACTTTTGACCCAAAATGGTTCCACAAAATAATCGAGGATCACACATTATCTAGAATGGAACCCCAATTAGGTGGATGAATGATTGGTGTAGAAGTTGGTCTTCTTCAAAATCTCAAAGCCTGTCCGCACTTGTCATTGAAATCAAAAGGAACATCTTTGGCCAAGATTACATAGAGGTCTTGCTATCTTTAAGTCCTTGATGAATCTTCTATAGAATCCAATGTCCCGAAATGACCGAACCTTCACTCCAGGGGGAAGGTTAAGATCGATCAACCTTAGCTCACAACCTCGATACCTTTGTGGAAATTACATGCCCCAAAACAATTCATTGTTTTACCATGAAATGGCATTTTTTCCAATTCAATCGATTCTTTCCTTACACCGTATTAGCACCAATGTGAGATGATATTGACATTCCCAAATGATGAACCAAAGACCGAGAAGTCATCCATGAAGATCTTTGGTGACGTCAACCATATCCAAAAGATGCCGATCATGCCCGAAAAGTGGCGGTGCATTGCACAATCCAAACAAAGATAGATAGGCAAACATCCAACGAACAAGTGAAGGTAGTCTTTTTGATCTTCGGGTCCAAAGGAATTTGGTTGTAGCGAGTAACCATCAAGAAAACAGAGTACTCATGGTCCGCCAATTTTCCAACATTTGATCGATGAAAGGTAGACGAAAATGGTCTTTTCTTGTCACGGCATTTAACTTCCGTAGTCAATGCACACTCTCCATCCTGATGCAAACGAGTTGGGACCAACTCATTTTCCTTGTTCTTGATATGTAATCCTTGCCTTATTCGCACCACATGAATGGAACTCACCCATTTTGCGAGATTGGGTATATCATTCCCGCATCCGGTTTAATTACCCCCGAACTACCTCTTGTATGGCCGATTCAACCCTCCGGGCTCGGAAGTTCTAGTATTTTCTTCCGATGAATCTTATGCATCACTACGCAGGTTGATTCCTTTAATATCATCTATTGACCACCCGATTGCTTCTTTATGCTCTCTCAAAACCTCTAGCTTTGCCCGATCACTATCCGTGGCGCAATGATCACCGGCAGAGATTTTGTAGGATCCGATACTTGTACTTCAAGGTGTCTAGTTGAGGCTTCAACTCCGCTGAGCACTTGCTAATGAAGATGGATCAGGGCGATGTCAAAATAATTTCTAACCCCCTCTATCTCAGAGTTGAGTCTAACAAGGCGCTAGCTTGTTCCAATAACGTGTCCGCCCATGTCACTTCCAATGCAATCGCATTCTCCCGGGGTCTTCAATATCTAGTTCATTGACGTTTTCTACTATCTCCTCAATTAAGCATGTGCTTCCCTCTTCATACTCAAATGGCTGCCTACTAATATCAAAGATGTTCACCCACCCATGTTTCCAAATGATATCTTCATGACTCGTTTCGAGGATTAGAGCATTAGCCGTAGCAAAAGGGCCCTAATATGATTGGAACTTGAATTTCTGCATTTTCCGTCTCCGTATCTAAGACGATCAAGTCCACAGGTAACTTATCAACTTTGATCAACACGCCTTCAATAACCCTTGGAACCTTCACGATCCACACCAATTGAAGTGTAATTGAAGTGGATTTCAACTCTCCCAATCCCAATAACATATCGAATATGGCAAGATTTACAGTCCCCAAATCCAACAAAGCTTTTTCAACTCGATTGTCACCAATCTTGCAAGCAATGGTAGGACATCCGGTCCTTATACTTTACAGCATCTTGTATTGCAAGATAGAGGCTTCTCACCAAAAACTTTCTTGGGATGTTCGTTTTTCTTGATGGTGACCAAATCCTTCGAAATTTGGCACAAGAAGGCACTTGTTGGATGGTATCTAGGAATGAAATGTTTATCTGCACTTGCTTCAACACTTCCAAAATATCATCGAACTTTGAGCTCTTCTTTGGCGTACGCCTTCGATATGAGCTTTGGGTATATATTTTCGGAAGGGTCCTCAAATCGGAATGGTAATGTCGGTCCTGTCTTCCATAGGCTTTCCCTGGTTTTTTCTCTTTGAGCCTTAGTGGCTTCTTGCATGACCACTTGATTATCCACTTGTTTGCCCGACTCAAAGTGGTGATGGCTTGTACATGATCCTAACCATTGTAAAAAAGGAACTTCCAATCACAAATTGCCCTTTTAGGTTAGGCACAAAGTTGACTAGGAACTTCCTCTTTCTCTTTCCCCCACTTGATTTGCTATCCGCCAACTTGTCCTTCTACCTTGATCATGGCCCTTAAGTTCTTGTATGTCTCTACCATTAACCATGTTGGAATTCCTCACTTGACCTTGATTGGTAAAACCTTTTAGCTCTTGTATAGCTTGGGAGTTGGAATTCTTGAGCTCTTGTATAGCTTGGGAGTTGGTGGTCAACTTTTCTATTAATGTTTTCATCATTTTGTGATGATTGTGGTGGAGGGTGGCACTTGAGTGGTAGAGGATGGGTGGTTGATCTTTGTGAGATGGCCGGTATTGATTCGAGTTTGAGGGAGGTACCACCGGTTCAATGGTGATTCTACTTCCAAGAGAAATTGGGGTGATTCCCCACCTTGGATTGTAAGTTTAAAATAGTCCAATTGTGGGTTTTTGACTCATTGAAGGCATTGACTTGCTCGTTGGAGACTCTATTGGAGTTGGGCGTTTGAGTGAAGTGCATTTGACTATCACATAACCCGCATGCATCAACTTGGTAAGTATCGGCATTCACCGGTTTGTTTAAGACCATAGTGTCAAACGATGCCCGAGAACCTTGAACTCCTCCCTTAATTTAGCATCATTCCTCACCTCATAGATGCCTCCTCCTTGGGAGTGGGGTTGTTGTCCCAACTATCTTGAAAATCCCATTGTTGTGCTGTCACCATTTCGCCCAAAGTCGATAGGCTTCATCCCTAGTAATACTTAAGAATTCTCTATCATTCATAGTCTCAAGTGAGTTTGCCACTTGGTGTTAGTCCCATAGAAAATTTGATCAAGCACCTCATTCTCAAAGTGGAGTGGGCATGTTATAGTAAGCTCTTCAAACTTCCCCCTATAGGTGAATCTTTCCCTTCTTTCTATTAAATTGTTGATCTAGATGAAGGTTATTGATTTTGGAAATTGGGAAGAATTTGTGATAAAATTTGCTTTGCAGCATATCCCAAGAAGTGATAGATCCAGTCTATTGTTGAGTAGCCGGGATTTCCCCTATCATGTAGGGACAGAGGAATAACCAAGCGCACCGCCGGGGCATTTTTGTATTAACAATGTCGCAAATTTCCAAAAAATTCTCACATGAACATATGGATCCTCATTCTCTAATCCTCTAAATGCGGGAAGGTGACCTATTGTACTGGTTTCAACTCAAAGTGAGTAGCGGCAACACTATACACAACGGTGTGTTGGTAATATTGGGTACAAACATACCTAAGGGATCTAGGTTGATTTCTTCTCCCATCTTAAGATTTTCCGAATCGACTAACTTTGAGAATTGGTGGGTGAGTTTGGTGGCTATCGGATTCTCTCTTGCCGTCTTTCAATATCGGATCAAAAGTGTTTAACCCTTTAAAGATCTACACCAAACATGCAAAAAGGAACTAACAAACTAACAAACTAACAAACTGAAATTGAATTGAAGTAAATTAAATTATATTAAACTAACTAAACACAATTGCAAGCAAAAATTAATTTAAAAGAAACTAAAAACTCATGAAAAAGGACCAAAATATTTTGGCTAAAATTTGAACGGTTTTTTGCCTTGGCCACAAGTGGCCAATTGTAGCAGGGTTGTAACACAAACAAAAAACAAAAAACAAAAAAATCTTTTTTTTTTTTTTTATTAGTAACACAATAAAACAAAACAAATTGCAGAAAAATAAAATCCTAATTATAACTATTAGAAGAATAAAACTAATCTAGAAATAAATTGGTTTCAAAAAATAAACAAATTCCTTGGCAATGGCGCTAAAAACTTGTTGTGCAAATTTATTTAACCTCTGCAAATCAATTGTAGTTAATGGATTGCAAGTGCAGGTCGAACCAGGTTGTATTATTGAAAGCAATTTTAAATCTAAATTAATTAAACCCTAATCTAGTTCCAAATTTTTGAGAGATTTTTTGTTTGAATGAAAAAGCAAAACATGAGCAATTTAAAGTAATTAAAATCTTATGACGGCACTAAGGTTTAAACCGCACTCACAAATTCATAACAACATAATTTCATGATTTATAATATTCCCAAAGTTCTCACATATAAATCTTAAGTTTGTTTTACTATTGCTTCAAAGAATTAATCAAAATATCCCATGTATCCATTCATAACTCAAATCACAAAAGAAATCCAATATTCGATCAAATCATTAACTATATCTTAAATCACAAGAAAATATCCAATATTTATCAAAACATCAATTGTATCCAGAGAATAAATCACGAGGAAATCCAATTTTAATAAAGAAAAAAGCAATCAATTATATTGAATAATCTTAAATCATTAAGTGTATCCTTGAATCACAAAAGATATCCAAGAATTATTCAATTCAATTGATTAGAAGTAAAACAATAGAGCAATTAAACCATTAAATTGGGAAATATTACATACATGAAACAAAGTTGTTAATTATAAGTGAGGCTTCATCTTCAACCTCGGTTGAAGATTTAGCCTCTCATGTTATTGAAAAACAAAACAAGATTGATTAAATTCATAATGTAAAATTGAGTACTTACAAATAATAATCACAAAGTTGAGATCCAAAAGCTAGAAAACCTTAAACTCTCTTCTTTCTCCTCTGCAATCTTGAAATTCGTAGCCTCCCTAACTAATCTGATAATTGCCTATTTATAGACCTAAAACTTAGGGTTATACAAGTTGAAATCGGATAAAATTCGTCCTTTGTACTTTAATTGCGGACAATTTTGGAATAGTAAACTTCCGAATTGGGAAAATCCTCTTCACAATGAATTGTATCATTTTGAGTTAGCTTTCCAAACCACTTGAATCACCTCAATCGAATATGTGATCGAAAAGTTATAGTCAAAATATGAGACGTGTTCTGAATTTGAATTTGAATCCAATCCAAAATTTTATCCAATCAACCTTAATCCAATCTTATCTTTAATCCGATTTAACCATTTCTTGGATTTGGTTCAGCTTAACCACATCATCTAAGTCTTCCAAAGTATGTTTTCTTTGAAAAATAGTTTTTCTTCAATGACCTCCAAAATACTAAAAATACAAAACTAACACGAACATTAGATAATAACACGCTAAATGATTAACACAAGTAAATTAAGGGGTCAAATTTGCAATATTTGGCGACATCATGAGGCGCACAAGTATTTGAGTTGATTAAACTCGTTGACGACGCCCCACTACTTGTCCTTCCAAATTTTGAATTGCCATTTGAGTTGCATTGACGCCCAAAGTTGGCATTGGAGCGGTTTTGATTCAAGGTGGAAGACCGTGGCATTCTTTAGTGAAAAGTTGAGTGGCTCAAGACTCAACTATAGCACCTACAATGTGGAGTTTTCGCAGGTGCAATCATTGAGGCATTGAGTTCCTACCTTGTACAATGATTTTATCTTGTACTCAAATCATGAGGCATTGAAGCACCTCAATAGTCAAGATAAACTCTCCCGGCATGTAAAGTGGGCTGCATATGTACCAACTCCTTCACCATCAAACACAAGTTGGGAGTTTTGAACAAAGTGGCCGACGCCTTAGTCGAAGTCAACACTCTTGTCGACTATGGCAAATGAGGTAATTGGATTTGACATTTTAAAGGATTCTTTAACGGATCTTTTGACCCTATTGTTGATGATGTGTTGTTGGGAAATCGGAGTGATTTTGGGCTGCATAATGGGTTCTTCGTATAGGGCACTAAGCTATACATCCTTGATGGTAGTCTTTGGTTGTGGATTATTCAAGAGTGCCACAATGAAGGGCACATGGGACGGGAAAAACTTTCCGTTGGTGGCAGAAAGTTTTATTGGCCAAGCATGAGAAAAGAGGTGGAGAAGTTGGTGTCTGTTGTAGGTGTGCAAAGTATCAAAAGAAGCGGCTACAAATGTTGGTTTATATATGCCACTACCTATTCAGGGTCCATGGACTAACATGAGCATGGACTTTGTGTTGGGTTTACCTTAGACCCAAAAAGGTAATGATTCCATCTTTGTAATAGTTGATCGATTTTCTAAGATTGTTCATTTTATTGCGTGGAAAAGATCCATGCCTTGAACGTGGTGCAATTATATTTTTGAGAAGTATACCATCTCCACCGCTTCCATTGTCCATAGTTTCCACCACATGCGATTCCTTAGCCACTTTTGGTGGTGCTTGTGGCTTATCTCACCGAGACTTGATTTGGCGCTACCATCCACGAATGGCGAGCAAACGGAGGTTGTTAATCACCATCGGAGCATTGCTTAGAAGCTTAGTGGGTGAGCACCTCAAGTCATGGGACCAGCAGTTGTCCAAGCTGAGTTTGCCTCAATCGATCCATCAACCCGAGCACCGCCTTAGTCCATTCACCATTATCTATGGGAGTAATCCACGGCACCAGGATTTAGCCCCTCTCCCGATTTCGCAATACACGCCAACGGAGGACCTTTTGCACATATACAAGAGGGCCACAAATTAACCATCAAGAACCTAGCGAATCCACGGCAAAGTACAAGGCGGATGCGACAAGAAGCGGTTGCTTTGGAATTTGAAGAAGGTGATTTTGTATGGGATAACCAAAGATAGATTTCTATTGGTGAGTACAATAAATTAGCGGCTCGCACAATTGGTCCGGTGGAGATTGTGAAAAGATCAACCCCATTGCTTATCACCTGAAACGCCCACCATATCAAGACGTCCGATGTTTTCAATGTCAAGCATCTTGTGCCATTTATGGAAGATTCCCGGGGAGGATGCTTTGAGGGGAATTCTATTCATCCCGAGAGGATGATGTAGACTACAATGCCGGAGTATAAGAGGAAGACCCAAATGGATGAATGTGTGAAGACGCCCAAGATGATGACAAGATCCCAAACTCGGGCAAAGGAAGTAGTCCTGAATGATCGATCACACTTTGACTACGATCGAGCGCAAACACCCGATATGGAAAAGATAGTCCCCGCGGACCGATACCCTTGCCTTGCGATCGGCACATGATCAGTGCACAAGTCCCGGAATTACGACCAGCCCCGAACGAGTGCATGTTTGAGCGCCAAGTCCATTGTAGTGCGATCGATCACATTATACTTGTGATGGAGCGCCTGAGGAATTTTATGTTAACTTTTGTTTTTGCTTTAAACCGACTTAGTTTACTTGTTTTGCTAGGATTATGGCGGAGCCCTAATTCCGCCCTTTATTAGTACTAGGAGTCTTGGGGCTATAAATATATGATTATAGCCTCTTGAAATGACAATTTATGTTATTTGATCGCTTTTTCTTTTAATAAGAATTACTCAGAGGAGTTTTCTTCATATTTTCCTTAAAACATTAGATAGACTCTATAGTTTTGAAAAGAATTCTCGATCTTTGATAGACCTAAGATCTAAGAATTATTTATTCTCCTTCTTGTATTGTTTTACTGCTCCACTTAGTCAAGCTGCATCACCTTCTCCGAACTCTCTCTCAATCTCTCATCTCTTCGTCCCTCTCTCTCTCTCGATTTCTTTCCTCACCTTTTTTTTTTAATAAAAGGTGATCAACCCCTTGGGTTAACCACCTGGTTTTTTCATTTTAATATTATTGCCAGTAGACTTTGATGGTGAAAATGTGGTCTTTTGATTGCATTCTAGCATTTCTCTTTATTTATAGGTTTTCATATTAGAATTATCTGCAATAATTTATTCTACCCAAGTTCCAATATTGGCCTTTTACATCCTCAACATCAAACACTTCTCATTTCCAAAGTTTCTAAGCCTCGCTATCTAAAGTGGCTAATCGATTTCTAAAAACCTCTCACATTGGATTAACAAAAGAGAAAAATGCAAAATGAATATTTTATTGGATTAGAAAAAAAAAATGCTACATGTGGCACTATTCAAGGAGCCATTTTATTTTCTCCTACTATTTCTCTTCCACATCTTTTTTCCAAAATTTTTCTTACTATTTCTTTTTCCAATCTTTTTTCCAAAAGTTAAAAAAGGATCTTTAGGAAAACTGCAACCTTATAAAAATTAAAATTAAAATAAAATTTAAATGATATAGATTAAAAAAAAAAAAAAAAAAAAAAAGATAATCGATGTATGGTGTCTTTTAAAACTCATTAGCTAAATTAGATGAAATGGGTTTTCATTAGCCATTTTGCCTAAAAATATACAGAAACCACTATAAAATACAACTATTTCAAAAATATTATAGTTGCAAAAATGATTATTTGAAAAATAATAATGGTTGAAAAATTATTGTGCTAAACAAACCATTGAAAAAAAAAGTCGTGAAATATGAATTTTAGAAAAGAAATAAAGATAGAATCAATAAAGAGTAAAAAGTAATATTTAAATTATATAGATAAAAATATAGCTAATCGGATGTAGAAGGCCTTTAAAAATTCATTAGTTAAACTAGTTAAAGTGAGTTTTGAGTAGTCATTTTGCATAAAAATTTGACTCTTCCATTGTGAGTGCTCTAATGATTGCCAATTTCTTCTCGATCGTCAACTTCCTTCCTTTCAGTTCTTTCAACTTGATATAAGATGGAGAGAGTTTTTGAAGATCAAGTCATCAAACTCACCGACAACAATAAGGGTCAAAATGAACCTTATAGGTCGAGCCACTTATTCCAACCCATGCACAAGTGGGACAAGGCATCCAAAACCTCATCGATTTTACTACTCATTTTTCCTTTGTAATTGATTCTCAAAATAATACTAATTATGGAGATGGGCTTGCCTTCTTCCTAGCACCTCGGGTTCAACAATTCTTGCTCACACCAAGGGTGCATGGGTCTTACAAGGGATGACCGGGCTAAACTCGACGGACAATCCTTTTGTGCCGTGGAGTTTGACATCTATCCAAACAAACCATGGGATCCGCAAAGGTGGCCCGGGTACATTTAGGTATTGATATAAACTCCTTGAAATCTTCTACTAATGTGTCATGGGGTGGGCTAATACTTCTATCGAGGGAAGCAATGATGTAAATTAGTTATAGGGTTGGGTCCTTGTATTTTTTTTTTTTTTGGGTTTGTGATATAGCATGACTTAGTGGGTTGCAAAGAAGAACAGCAATAACGAACGTATATGTATTTCTAGATCTTGATACTATCAAAAGATCTCAAATCTTATCTAAACGCTAGATACTCTTAGGGTTTGAAGGAAATGAAGAATCAACTTTGAGGCTTTTATCGAACAAAACTCATATATAATCAAAAGTTCTGTTCTAGGTCTTATAAAACATGTATTTATAGGCCCCCAAACCTAAACCTAAAATTAAAACAAATAGAGTCGAATTAAAACTACAAGGCCCGTCCAATAGGACATACACATGTCCGGAAGGGTACTAACAAAGTGCATAAATTAAACATAGGTGTGTTCAGACACCAAAGGCCCCGTCTGACGGGCTTTACAAGACTTCATTGTCGATTTACATGTCCACATGTTCTTCTGTCATGACACAAATTTAAACTTGTTAGGCCCAATTCCCCAACTCTTTATGTAATCCTTAGCTTTTCGATCTACATCATCCTCCGGTTAGAGAGAATTTGTCCTCAAATTCACACCCTCATTATTGAGGTCTAGGGGTAAGTTCCACCGTTCCCTTACATCATTCTCCCTTGTTGGAGAGAATTTAGATGGGCCTTCCCGATCCTTTGGATGCCCAATCAACCCATACTTTTCCTTCATTTCAAAGAAAATATGTGAGACATAACATTTGACACTTATTAAAGTAGGTTATAGAAAATTTTCTCCAAACTAATTTGAAGGACCTTTTTGTTTCCAAATTCATCCAAATAATTATAAATATCCCATTAAAAAAGATTATTCACGGATTTTTGGAAATACTATTAGGATGCATTTGGAATTACAATTTTACAAGAATAATCTACTTTTAAAAGATATTACAAAATATAAAGAGTTTGGTATTACAATTTAAAAGCACTTAATTTAAATTAGGAATAAATCGCAATTTATATCAAAGTTAGGAGTGCTTATTTTAAAAAGCAAATTTAAACCAAAATGACGATTTCAGATATAAATATTTGATAAAAATTATTTTTAAACATATTTTATTAAACGATTTATAATTTTAAAAATAACGATTTCAAAAATTCAATTTTTTCTTTTAAATCCACTTATTAAAACATAAGTTCCACGGTGCACGAACCCTTTTCCGGTAGCACTGCTCTGGATTTCCGGTCAACAGAGGTTAAAACCTTGACCACCTGACCAGCCGCCCACGTGATAGACTGACAGTTGAAGAGACGCTGCAAATTTTTATCAATCAAGAAATTTTATCTTTTCATATTACAGTCTGCAATTTCTCAACAGACCCAACTACCATTCCAAGTCCAAATCATGACTAGTCCTAGAGAACTTTCTAACGCGCCCTCCCGACTGAATGCATAATCTACGTACGACTTGACCGTCTCGATATTCAAATCAAGCCTGTATACAACAATCTATTTCTAGACAATTATCTGCAATTTCTTCTCAGACCCAACCTCCTTCCAAGTTCCAATCATGGCTTTTACAACCCATTTCCAAAGTCCATAAGCCTCTTTTATCTCTTAGTGATAACCAATTTCTTCCCAGTTACCGGTGTCAAATTCAACCTCACCAGTTTCAGTTCTTGTTACCCTGATATAATATGTGATAGAGCTTTGCTGAAGACAAAGGCATCAAACTCACCGGCAACATGAGGCAGGGCAAAACGGGCCTTGTAGGTCGAGCCACGTATTCCAGGCCTATGCACCTGTGGGACAAGGCATCCGGAAACCTCACAGATTTCACTACCCATTTTTCCTTTGTCATTGATTCTCAAAATAAGACTAATTTTGCAGATGGGTTTGCGTTCTTCCTGGCACCTGAGGGTTCAACGATTCCTAATAGCAGCGACAGCGACGGCGGTGGTATAGGTCTTGCAAGTCGTGAACAGTGGCGAAACTCGACGGGCAATCCTTTTGTCGCCGTGGAGTTTGACATCTTTCAAACTACCCATGGATCCGCCCGGTGTGCATTTAGGTATTGATGTAAACTCGTTGAATTCTTCTGCTCATGTGTCATGGGGTGGGCTAATACTGCTATTACTCAAGGAAAACTAATGAAGCTCGGATTAGTTATAATTCTATTTCATAATTTGAGCGTTCTCCTCACGGGTTCCATAAACGATTTAAATGTAGAGCAGTCCCTTTCTTACATTGTTGATTTGGAGATCATAATCTAACTGAAAGGGCAACTTTTGGATTCTCGGCCGCAACCGGGTTTTTCCTGCAATGCATACGATTCTCTCATGGAGTTTTAGTTCTACTTTGGAAGATATTGTCACAAATCCAACAGGGGCAGGCAGTCCGAGTCAAATCCTGCCCCCAACCCAAGGAAAAACAACAGTCTTGGGTTAGCCGTGGGGTTGGGGTTGGTGGATCTTTTTGTTTGGTGGGTTGGCTTTAATTCTGTTTTGCTTTTGGAAAAGAATAGAGTCACACAGAAGAAGAAGAGGATCTTGCCCTTGATAGTTGCATGGATGAAGAATTTCAAAGAGGACAGGACCAAAGAGGTTCTCATTTAAAGAATTGGCTCATGCCACGAATAATTTCAATGATGACGGAAGCTCGGTCAAGGTGGATTTGGTGGGGTGTATAGAGGATTTTTAAGGGATTCAAACTCTTTTGTTGCTGTTAAGAGGGTGTCAAAAGAGTCCAAACAAGGGATAAAGGAATATGCATCAGAAGTTAAAATCATTAGTAGATTGAGACATAGGAATTTGGTGCAGCTCCTTTGGTGCCATGAAAGAGGTGAACTCTTGCTCGCTATGAGTTCATGCCCAATGGAAGCTTAGATTCACACCTTTTTAACAAGAGAGCTTATTGGTATGGGCAATGAGGTACAAAGTTGCTCAAGGATTGGCATCATGTTGTTTTACTTGCACAAGAGTGGGAGGAATGCGTTGTATAAGATATAAAATCAAGCAACATTATGCTTGATTCAAACTTTAATGCCAAACTTGGGGATTTTTAAAGCGAGGTTTGTGGACCACTGAAAGGGTCACAAACCACTTTTGGAGGTACCATGGGCTACATGGCTCGAATGTGTCACAATAAAGCTAGTAAGGAGGATGTCTATAGTTTTGGAATTGTCGCATTGGAAATTGCTTGTGGAAGAAGGCCAATCAATCCCAAGTCCTAAGATCAAGTAGTCACGGTGGAGTGGGTTTGGGACCTCTGGAGTTGGAAAAGTACTTGGCTGATCCAAGGCTAGGGGAGATTTTGATGAGCAACAAATGGAGCGCTTGATGATTGTTGGGCTTTGGTGTGCTCATCCCGATCGAAACCTCCGGCCTTCAATAAAGCAAACAATTGATGTACTCAATTTTGAGACTCCAATTCCTATTCTCCCATCAAATATGCCCTACCACATCTTAACCCTAATATGAGTCGACATGCATTGTCACTTTCTATATCAAGTGGTTCTTTGATTATGGGAGGCCGAATCAATATTCCAGCACTAATTACACAAACTCCTCTGTTCTCTCCTCATCCTCTGCAACTTCTCAATTGCATCGCTTCTACATACGGTTAAAGTGGCTAGAGGTACACTTGGGATTCTCATTGTTTGATTAGGTGTTAAATTTTTCTCCTACTTTATCACTTCTTTGTGTTTCATTTTACATTTAAGTTTAACCAGGCTCAAAATGTATTAGTGTGTAAATGATATATCTCGTATGTGTTTTCTACCTTAAATATGAATTTCATACGATACATGAATACACAACCTAATAGTCCCAAATTATGATCTTGTGATGGATTGAACATCATAATATTATAATATACTACGATAAAGCCTTCAAAATAAAATTTTAAAATTGTGATAATTTCTTTAAATTTTGACAAGGACTCAATTATAAAAATTAGAAGCATAAATAACTAATAAATAAAACATTTACTTTAATACCAAGTTTAGTATTTGTTTATGAGAATGATAAATATTAATGAATCAATATTTTAACCGTTAATGCTACAAAATCTTGCCAATTTTGACTTGATTTGCGTTAACAAGTAGCGTCCAATGATAAGTTGATTTTGTATGGAAAAGGTCATTTAATGATAAATTATTTATTATTATCCACTAATTGACGATATTTATTAAGGAATTTGTTGGTGTCCATTGTATATATAATTGATCCCAAAGAGTAGTTCAATCGGTTGGAACCACGCCTCATGAAGGAGGTCATTATTAATCTCCTTCTCCCTTTCTTGTGTGGACATGTAAAAATAAAATAAAAATTGGAACAATGTTTTTATCGAAATTAGGTTAAAAATTTCTTATAACTTATTTTATAAAATAACATGTGTCCTCTACATGGAAACACATGCTTTATTTAATTAAAAGACAAAATTTTTTTTTTAAAAAAAAAAATTATTCAAAAGCATTCATGTTCTTCTCCCACACTAATTAAAAACGTTGATTTTCAAAACCTAAAGACTTTTTTAATATTTTTAAATGTGGTTGTCTATACTTTATATGATGTCCGAGACAAGAAACACCAAGCTATGTTTGGCAAAGGGCCGGTGACAGACCCAAAAATCTAAAAATTCTTTCCAAAATCAATCTCAATATTTTTATTTTTACATTACATCAATTACTTTTTATTACTATTCAAATAAAAAATCACTACAAAACAAATTTTTTTATTTTTTTATACAAAATATTCTTATTTTTTTCTTATATCAATCAAATACGTACAATACCGTCCCACCTTTTACCCTTCCATTGCCAAACACACCCAAAGTCTATAGCACATGCATGGGTCTCACAATTGTCCCGTGTTGACTCAGACTTTTTTTTTTTTTTTTTTGCCTCATTTATTTCTACATTAATCATCAAAGACCTTTTATATATTTATTTAATTTAATTTGTGATGGAGTTGGCGTGTTTCCCAAGTCAATAAACAACTCTCTACTAAATTATTTGTGGGGACCCTCAAACTCTCAAAACTATCAAAATTGAAATCCACCCAACCGCTATTCAATGGCAATCATTATTTTCTCGTGTTTCTCTCAAATTGATGTATTGGATTTGCATCGATTTTAAAAGTCGTAATAATTTGGAGAGACACTAGAAGAATTTGAAAATAACTTAACATTATCTATATATATATATATATATATATATATATAGACCCACTTATCCAAATTGGTTGCCCAATAACCAAAATTTTATTTAAGCAATGGTGCATAGAAAGTTGGAGAGCTAATTGGTGGTGATCCTAATCTCGGACTATCACTTTATTATCACCGTCTTCCTCAAACTATTGGTTGAGCAATTTTTTCTTCAAACTATCAAAATTATCAATGTGCCAAAGCCAACAAATTAAAGAGACAAAACTAACCTTAAAATATGACAAAGAGAAAGTGGTCCAACCACCCTCACCATTTGGAGCTAATTCGTACATGTTAGACACTTAATTGCCATATGCCCATAAATGGAATAGATCCTCTCAATTTCAAATGCAAGCATTTCCTTGTGTTTTTAGAGGGTAAAATTGTCATTATAATTTTTAACAATTTTGCCCGTTAAAATATACTAACTGATATTCTCAATTTCATTTGAAATTGAGATGATCCTATTCCCCAATAATGCACCACATTAAAAAAATAATAATAATAAAAATAAAATAAAATTTATCAAATTCACGCAGCGGTCTCTTATCGTGGTCCGTGGATTAGATTTTCATTTTTCAATTTTAGCAAAGCTGGGCATGCTTCTTGGTTTGGAAAAAATGGAGAATTACTTGTCACTCGTATATATATGCATTGAATTTGAGTGTGGAAATTTATATCTATCACATCGCAACTAGCTTCTAAATTTGTGGAAATTTATATCCATCAATCACATCGCAATTTGTTTCTAAATTTGTATCTATTTCTAGCTTCTCTAATTACAATCTGCAATTTCTTCTTAGACCCAACCTCCTTCCAACTTCCAATCATGGCTTTTACATCTTCAAAATCAAACATTTTCCATTTCCAAAGCCCCTAATCCTCTTTTATCTCTTCACCCAGTTTCTTCTCCCCACTACGGCAATTTACAAGTGCTTTATCCTTCAACTTCACCAGTTTCAATCCTGGTGACCGATATAACATATGACACAGCTTTGGCTGAAGACTCAGCCATCCAACTCACCGACATCTCACTTTTGGGCAGATCAGAAGTTGTAGGTAGAGCCACGTATTCCAGTCCCATGCACCTGTGGGACAAGGAATCTGGAAACCTCACAGATTTCACTACCCACTTAATTTACCTTTGTAATTGATTCTCAAAATAGAATAATTATGGAGATGGGCTTGCCTTCTTCCTAGCTCCTAGTGGTTCAACAACTCCTATTGTCAATTACCAAGGTGCCACTATGGGTCTCGCTAGGGATGACCAGTTATTAAACTCGACGAACAATCCTTTTGTTGCAGTGGAGTTTGACATCTATCCAAACGAACAATTGATCCGCCCGGCGAACATGTAGGTATTGATATAAACTCCTTAAAATCTGTTGCAAATGTGTCATGGGGTTAATTATTCTATTCTTCAAGGGAAATCAATGAAGCTTGGATTAGTTATAATTCCAGTTCTCATAATTTGAGTGTTCTCTTCACTACTTTTGTTGGGGACTCATTTTCAAATACTGCTACTGCATGGCAATCCTTTTCTTATAATGTTGATCTGAGACATTACTTACCTGAATGGGTAACTTTTGGATTGTCAGCCGCAACAGGAAATGCTTCTGCAATGCATACCATTCGTACATGGGATTTTAGTTCAACTTTGGAAGATACTTTAGCCAAACCAACAATGGAAGGCAATATGAGTCAGAATCCGCCCCAACCAAAACAAAAACAAGAGGTTGGGATTAGCTGTGGCGTTGGGTGGTGGTGGATCTTTTTGCTTGGTGGGTTTGCTTTAATTCTTTTGGCTTTTGGAAGAGGAATACTGGAATAGGAGGGACACGGAAGAGGATCTCACCTTTGATAGGTGCATGGATGAAGAATTTCAAAGGGAAACAGGACCCAACAAGTTTTCATTTAATAAATTGGCTGCCACCAATAATTTTAGTGATAAAGAAAAGCTAGGCCAGCGAGGATTTGGTGGAGTTTACAGAGGATTTTAAGGGACTAATTCCTGGCTGTCAAGAGGGTATCAGAAGGGTCTAAACAGGGGATAAAGGAGTATGCCTCAGAAGTAAAATTATTAGTTGACTCAGACATAAAAATTTGGTGCAACTCATTGGTTGGTGCCATGAAAGAGGAGAACTCTTACTCCCTATGAGTTAATGCCAAACGAAAGCTTAGATACACATCTTTTTACTGAAGAAAGCTTATTGACATGGGCAATAAGGTACAAAGTTGCTCAAGGATTGGCATGGGCATTGCTTTACTTGCACGAGGAATGGGAACAATGTGTGGTATAGGGATATAAAATCAAGTAACATTATGCTTGATTCAAACTTTAATACTAAACTTGGGGATTTGGGGGCTAGGCTTGTGGACCGTGAAAGGGTCACAAACAACTGTATTGGTAGGCCTACTAATGGCTCCTGAATGTGTCACAATTTAAGGCCAGCAATGAGTCGATGTTTATAGTTTCAGAATTGTTGCTCTGGAGATTGCTTGTGGAAGAAAATCAATCAAGATCAATGCTCTTGAAGTTCAAGTAGTCATGGTGGAATGGGTTCGCTCTATGGAATAGGAAAGGTACTTGAAGCATTGATCCAAGGTTGGGTGGAGATTTTGATGAGCCACAAATGGAGCCTTGATTTGTTGGGCTTTGGTGCTCTCATCCTGAAACCTTAAGCCTCCATTAAGGGAAGCAATTCATGTTCTCAATTTTGAGGCTCCATTGCCTATTCTCCCATCAAATATGCCAGGAACAACACATCTTGCTCCAGTTGTGAATAGACCAGCTTCAATGTCACTCTTATGTCTAATATTCTTCCATTATGGGGGCAGATAGAATCCATGTTCAAGGAAATAGTTACACAAATTTCTCACTATCTGCCTCATACACTGCAGTTCCTCCATCTGCATCACTTTTTGTATGGCTAAATTTGTCAAAGGTACAGTTAATTTGGAATTCTTATTGTTTGATTGGGTGTTCTAATTTTTACCCTACATTATCACTTCTTTGTGTTTCATTTTACATTTTAGTTTAATCAATGCTGAAAATGTTTTAGAGTGTAAATCATATACATGTGTATGTGCTTTCTACCCTAAATATTAATGTAGATACATGTTAACTGTCCCAAATTGTGAACTTGTAATGGATTAATTGAACATCATAAATTCATAATATTCACATATATATATATATATATATATATATATATATATATAAAAGAAAAAGGTAGAAGCATTCATTATAATAATTTAGAATTGTTACAAGTGGTGGTCTAAAATACTAACAAGTACCCATTTAAATGTTGAGAAATAGCGTTTTAAATGGCCTAAGATTCTAAAACTCAATTAGTAATTACGCATCACAAAAAGTAAGAATGGTGATTATTAAATTAAAAAATTAAAATAAATATAGTATAATAAATATCTTGATATAATAAAATGCTTTAAACTTATCGCCTTAAGCCCTAAAATTTATTAAGTTGGCCCATCATTTACTTGAAAAAGCTGCTAAACATCACATCGTTAATGACTATGATTTTAGTAGTGGATGGAGTTGGAGGAACATCTCCGAAAGAAAGCAACATTTGATGAGTATATGCCGCATTATATATTTGCCCCTTTATCTTCGCCCCAATGTACCAAGTCTACTTAATTACCATATTGACAACAACCCTATAAATAAAGGTAATGGTCCCAATTTATAAGTAGGCACATTTTATTGAGTTTATTGTCTTGAATACTTCATTAAGTTAAACATCGGAGGTGGGGCGCTGTCACCCACTCTAGTAACAACTTTTGGTGTATTTAATATAAGGAAGGAATAATGTTTGCTTATCAAAACAAAAGGCGGCTCCTAATTGGGTATTGGTGTTTCCTTATCCAAAAACAATTTTAAGCATTAATGTTTGATAGTGTTTTGAATTAGACAGGCGGATGACTTGAGGCGGGTTGAGATGTTGGGGTATATTATTTGAGGATTGTGAGTAAAAGCAAAATAAGTGGCTAGTGCTAGTGTCCTTATACGTAGCCTAATGCCTTTTCAATGTTGATGTTATGAATACTAATTTTTTTACTAAGAAATGAATACCAAGATAATGTAGAATTTATTCATTTGTATGTACTTATAGCATTTTTCTTTATTAATTATTTTAATTATCTTCAATAAATAAGTTACACATTATCTTAGTAAAAATTTAGTATTCATAGCATTTCTTATAAGTGATATTCTATTGGTTTCAAAAGAAAAAAAAAAAAAAGGGGAAATCAACCATATCAATCAACATGGTAATGATCAAAGGCTTTCTAAATTCTTACATTCAATTCAAACCAAAGAGAATAAGAAAAAATGGGAAAGTCCATACCTCCTTCAAACGCCAAATAGGTGAAGATAGTCAAAACAACTAAAAAAAAAAATGCTAAGAATACCAATAAAGAAAAATATCCTAAACTATTACTCAATTGACAATTTCTCTCTAAACTTTTAATTGTTACAATGTTCACCCAAACTATCAAAACATTGTCAATGTCCCCAATGACAAAACTATCCTTAGTAAAATAAAAAAAAAAAAAAAACTTAAAAAAAAAAGAAACCTTTAAAAAAATCCAACCGGTGGTCAAATTTAAAAAAAAAAAAAAAAAAACCTTGTTATAAGAAAAAAATTTTTTAATAAAAATTTAAGATTTTTTAAATAAAAATTATGTTTTAAAAAATTAAAAATTTTGGTCTAAAAAAAATTCCTTTTCTTAATTTTTTTAAATTTAAATAAAAATTTTCATTTTAAAAAAATATTCGTAAGTCAATCGAATGGTTTTATTTTTGGGAAAAGTCCCATATCCCCTCAAACTACACCCAATTGACAATGTCCCCAAACTTTCAATTGTGACAATGTCCACTCCAAACTACCAAAACCTTGTCAATGTCCTCCCAATGAAAACACCATTGAAAATAAAAACAAAATCAAAATTTTAGAAAAACCTAAAATAAAATAAAAATTTTTTATAAGAAAAAAATTTTGATTTTTTTTTAAATTAAAATTTTCGTTTTTATTAAAAAAATTTTTTGTAATTTTTAAATAAAATTTTCCGTCAATTTTTTTTTTTAAATCTCTTAAAAAAATTGTTTTTAAAAAATATTTTTAAAAATTGAATAAAAATAAAAATTTCCATTTTTTTCAAAAATAATTTTAAAAAAATAAAATTTCTTTTAAAAAATATTTTTTTTAAAAACAATTAAAATTTCCATTTTTACAAATTTTTTTTTTTTTGAATTATAGGGGTATTTTTGTTATATTGAGAAATATATGGGACATTTTGATCTTTTGCTAGGGGATATTGACAATGTTTTTGTAGTTTTGAGACATTGTCACAATTGAAAGTTTGGGAGGATATTGTCAATGCTGATATTGAGGGGTATTGGACTTTACCATTTCTTTTCACTGATTTATAATTTTATATATGATGCCAAATGTTAATTTCCCTTCACTAAATAGGATTCGATTCTTAGGGAATATTTTAAATTTTCAGATCTAAGATTCATTTTCATCCAAAAGTTAGTATCTTGCCCGATTTCACTACTAATAAAATAATAAAAATATGTAATGATATTATTGATATCATTATTTTATTAATAGTGAGATCGTGAGATACTAACTTTGGATGAAAATGAATGGCTTAAATCTAAAATTTCAAAAATTAAAATTTTCCTAAGAATTTTAAGGAATCCAAATTCCATCCCCAGTATAAATAGGAGTTTGTTTCATTAATTTTACTTAGCTTGAGTTGACTTACTCTATTAAACCTCATTTGTCGGAAGTGATACGCACGCTCCGCTCCTGCAAAAATATTAAAAAAAAATTATAACATGTAGTTTTTCTAGTTTTATAACCTACCCCTAGTCCTCCTTCTATCCTCTTCTTCTTTTTCTTCTTGACGTCTTGCCCTTTATTTTTCTCAAATTTTTACCCTCTGTTTTCTCTGGACCACACTTTCTCTGTGTCTCTCTCAGCTTCTTCTCTCTCTCCTCCTCATGCTTTTATTCTCTTTTTCTCACTTTCTCCCAGTTTTCCTTTCCCTTTGTCTCGAACTCTTCTCTCTAGAAGTGTTAGGTGCATTGATGTCTAGAAGTGGAAAGAAAGAAATTAGGGAAATCAGAATGAAATGGGATACTCAAAAAAAAAAAAAAAAAAAAAAAAAAGGGAAAGAGGGAATTTGAAGCAGGGAAGACCATTCAAGTATTCCAAGACCATGTGTTCTCGTGGGTATATATATTATATTATATTATATTATATTAGTTCCACATCTTCTCTCACAAAATTTTGACATCACCGCTGCCCTCGTGATAGTTATACCGTTATGAGCCCATGGTAATGGCCAATGGATTATATTTTTAAGGTTGAATATTATTCAAGTACTTGTGGTTTGCATCAAAATCAAATAATCATTTGGATTTTTAGAAATATCGCAAATAGTACATGTGATAAGCCAATAAACCTACTTGATATACCTATGTTAAGATTTTGTTAAAATTTTTTAAGAAATTCAATCACCCTTACACGTTAGTGCCATTGACGGGTACGGTTTTGATGCCCCATATTTTATTTTATAAAAACAAAAAAAAAAAACATATTTTCTTTTTTAAAGAAAAAAAAAAACAAAAAAAAAAAAAAGAAAAAGAAAATATGTGGGGTGGCCAACCCCTGGCGGCCGGGTGGCCGGCACCGGTGGCCCTCTAGGGTGGCCCACCCCATGGCCTTTAGTGGTTCGCCACCCCCAAAAACGGGTAGCCGCCCCCAATGTTTTTTTTTTTGATTTTTATAAAATAAAATATGTTTTTTTTTTTTAAAAAAATAAAATATGCGTTGCAACCAAAAACTCAGTACCACACCATGGCACTCACGGTAAGGGTGACGGACATTCCATTGAAACTTAAGAATTTTGGCGAGGTACCAAGGTGTTTATTGGCACCAAACCATTTGCAATATTTTGAAAACTCAAATGGCTATTTAATTTGTCTTAAATAGTATTTAACCCTATTTTTGGAAACTTCACTAAGGACCCCAACCCGTTTGAAATACCCTCATGAACAAATCTTCAATTTATCCCGAACTTTCAATTGCCTCAATTTGGATCTTTCCGTTAATTTTAGCCATTAAAAATTTATAAAAAAACCAAAATATCCCGATTTTTTTTTTTTTTTTAAATAAAAAGTTTTAGAAGTTAAAATTGTATACAAAAGTCGGTATAACGTTTTGATTAAAATGACGGAGGATCCAAATTGAAAGCAATTGAAAGTTCATGGGACTAAATTGGAGATTTTAAAGTTCGAAGGATATTTCAAAACGGGTAAAAGTTTGAGGGTTTGTAAGTTTTTATTTTTAAATGAATGTCAATATCCACAAAAGATATATCTTTACCATTTGGACTCTAGTAACCCAATTTTCAATTTAATAATAAAGTAAACTAATGAGTCTTCCGCCCTTACGAGCCCAGAAGTTTCTCTCTAATAAAACATATTAAATGATACTTTTTATTAAATATTTGTTATATGAATTTATAATTTTGGTTTAAATTGTATTTTTTAATTAAGCACCTCTAACCTACTTATTGAAATTGCAGATTTTTTTTTCTTATTTTAAATTAAGTTTTTAAATCACAATGCTAAACCTTTAAATTTTACAATATTTTTAAAACATAAATTATTCTTACAAAATCACAATCCCAAACATATCCTAACGAGTCTTTGGCCTCACAAGCCCAAAGTTTCTCTCTAATAAATTTTCCCACTTTCTTATCATATTTCAATCTTACATTAATCTAATCTATTTGATTAGCCCGGACGGACGGCATCGGAAAATTTCCTTCTTTTGAGTTGACAGTGTCAGCTTATCAAATGTCCTTGTTCAGCTCTTTACACATCACCTAATCAATTAAATGGGCAATTGTTTTGAAAGGAACTGGATTGGCTTTAGTTCATTTGACCGTTTCAACCTATTAGGTGTTCCTGTTCGGCCTCATACATAGTACCTAATTTTTTTTTTTTTTTTGTGTACATTTCGCCTAATCATTTTGAACTAACATCCTCTCATTGGCGACAAAGTCTTCGCAGTTTATGGTAATTATTATTTTTTAATTTTTTTTTTTGTTTCTGTCTATAATGTTGTTTTTCGGTGCTAGTTATATTGACTGGCTTTTCTCGTAGAGTACTTCATATTACAGTATGCAATTTCTCCAATCATGCATGTCTTGTTACAACTTCAAAATCAAACAATATTTCCCATTTCCAAAGCCTCCAATCCTCTTTTATCTTTTAATGGTCACCGATTTCTTCTCACCACTACGCCCATTTTCCAAGTGCTTTATCCGTCAACTTCATCAGTTTGGCTGAAGATCAAATCATCCAACTCATTGGCGACAAGGACAATTCAACGTTTGTAGTAGTTGAAATTCAGACTGACAATTCAACAAGGACTCGCAGGTTTCAGAAACAATTGAAATAAATTATTGGTATCAATATTTTGTTAATATTTTTTTTATATCATTTTACAAATTAACTATCGATTTGTGAACTTATTGGATCTCACAAATTTAATAGTTAATTTATTAAATTTTAAGATAATATAAAAAAATTATAGACAAATTATTGACACCAATCATTTCTCTACAATTAACATCATTTACATTAAGGACATCATCTTTGCCTTGAGTAAAAGAAAGGACCTAACTTTAGCATCATTTAGTGTAAACATACGTAAAAGATAGCATCAATTTGTTTGATTCGGATCCTATCAAATTTTATAAAATATAAGATTCTCATATTTTAAAATCTAAACCCTTCATTATATCTAAATGTTCAAATAAATGAGGGTTTTGTGTTATCGAGGCATGTAACTTTAGTTTTCAACATGTCAAACCCACTTGCCTCAAACACAAACATCTACATTTATTTGGACCGTTAGATGTAATGAATAACTCAGTTTCAAATATAAGAATCTCATATTTTAAAAATTTGAGGAGATTCTTAGATACTTAAATCGCTCAAGAGTCACCGAATCATTAAGATCCACTTCTAACGGTCTATTTAAAGGTGTATTAACCTCGTATGACTCACATCTTTTCCTTAAATAATGAATCAATTTGTTTTTGGTTTGCCTATTGTTTGTTCTAACCTGTAAGTTTATGGATCAAGAATTAACTTGGAAAGTATTTAGAAGTACAACTTTATGTGCCTATTTAAACAACCAACTAAAAATTTTAAACTAATGTCATTTACATTAAAAAACGTCAACTATAACGGGATATCATTTTTGGGACAGAAAATTACTAGATAGTAGCTTATCCTTTAGAATGACGAAAATAGCGTGAAGTGGACGCGTTTTAAAGCGTAGTTAGATTGAAGTCTTATCTCAAAACAAAAGCTCCAAACTATTCACATAATGTCGTTCTTTAAAACGAGTGGAAAAATTACGTAAATGTCCTATTTTTATTAGTGTGTTTGGACAAACCAAAATTTATATAGACAGTGAGTCTCATACATGCTCTTACATTAATTGCACAAATCACTAGCAATTTGAAGAGGTAATTTTGTGGGTTCCAATCCAAAACTATCACCCTTTGTCAATACTTAATATCCCCAAACTATTGATTGAGTCAATGCTCTAAATTATAAAATTGTCAATGTCACCTCAAGGTTCAAAAAAAAAAAAAAACAAAAATGACCTTACAAAATAAGATAAAAATACCTTTAAAAATTTAAAAAAAAGTATAAAGTATAAATAAAAAATAAAAACTAAAAATAAAAATAAAATAAAAATAATGAAGTTTTATAAGGGTGGTTCAACAACTCCCTTAAATGGGACAAAAGAAGGCCTGAAAGGGATTAGATTTGAATTTTTGAATAAGACATTTCAATATGAATTACTTTTGAAGGAGCTAGCTTGGCGTTTTTTTTTTTTTTTTTATTTTTTTTATTTTTTTATTCCGGAAAAAGGGAACTTGCTTTGGTTGCCTTAACAAATTTAACTTCTTATTAACCCAATTTGTTCTCGACCCAACCTCCTTGCAAGTTCCAATACTCATGGCATTTTACATCTTCCTTTAGTTTAGGTTTGGCACATTCTTTGCATGTATGGGTGAAAATTATCACCTCAAAATGTTTGAAGAAAATTTAGAGGCATGTCCGACCCTAAAACGGGTCCCACACAAAACCAGCAAGGGTATTTTGAAGAGCAGGTCCGGACCTCCCGGGTCCGGACATATCCAAAGTGATGTTTGAAGGAGATGTCCGACCTCCGGGTTTGGTCCACCTGCCCAGAATACGTTGAAGGAGATGTCCGACCTTTAAGTTGGGTACATCGCCCAGAAACACATTTTTGGAGATGTCCACACACTTGGAGGTCCGGACATCACTAGGTTCAATAAGTAAACCTAGCCATGTCCGGACTCGGATCAACCATGTCCACACGGCAGTATTTGTTGTTATTTTTCTTTTAAGCTACGGAGTTTGCCATTGTAACCCGATTTTATTGAGAAAATCAGGGTGCTTAGAGAGAGAATTTGTTCTAGATTATTCGAGAAAATACGTGAAGCCAATCGGAGTTCCGTGAAAAAATCTTTCGAAGAATCGTGGGATGTTCCGAAAGGGCCTTTGAGGTAGAAGTCAAGTGGGTCACTTGTCGGGTGCAAGGAAGAGTCAAAGGTTTTGTTATTCTTCTTGTATTCCTTATTCTTCTAGATAGTGAATTGATTTCCTGGTTTGGCTCCAGAGGTTTTACATTTAGAGAGTTCTCTAAATGGTTTTCTTCGAACCAAATTTCGTGTTCTTGATTGCAAATTTTTCGATTTGGTTGATTTTTAACCGCTAAGTTAGATCTGTTTGGATATTTTTGTAAAACTCCTAGACGTGTGAATAGGTGATAATTGGAGCTTTTAGAATTTTCAATTGGTATCGAGCAAGTTCACTCGGAAGGAATTTTTTTGAGTGTGATCCAAGACTCCATATCAAATGTCTTCAGTTGTCCTAATTTCTTCCCGCCTTTGGGAACAAATTATACGCTTTGGAAAATTCGATGAGAGCTTATTTTAAATCCATTAATGTTTGGCATATTGTTGAATGGATGGACACGTCCGACAAAACAATTGCTGAATGGAAACGGAAGAAAAAAATGCTTCCCGAATGACAAAGCTATAAATGCTATTTACATCTGTTTCAAATGAAGAATTTTCTAGGATTTCTAGATGTGAAATAGCTAAGGAAGCTTGGGAAACGTTAGAAATCACATATGAAGGAACTAAAGTTGTTAGAACTTCAAAAATTCAAATGTTGGTTTCTTTGAGGAGATTAGAATGCAAAGATGAAACTTTTGATGAATTCTATTCAAAGCTTAGTGCCATTAGAAACTCTACCATTAATTTGGGAAAGAAAATGGATGATGCTAAAGTAGTAAAAAAATCTTAAGATCATTACCCGAGGGTTTATTCCCTAAATTGCTGCTATACAACAGAGCAAAGACTTAGACACTATGAGGTAGAAGAACTTGTAGGTTCCTTGGACTTTTGAACTAATTCTACCTAAACTCAAGAAAACTAAAAACATTGCTCTTAAAGCAAAAAATGTTAAAGTCAATTCTTGGGGTCGTCGATGAGGATTGGGTGATGAAGAATTTGCTGTTTTAAAAAATTTAGAAAATTCTTTAGACCCTGAATGGAAGGTTTAAAAATCGTGACTCAAAACGCTTGTGAAACCTAAAGGTGAGTTTAGAAATAATCCACGTGAGAACTTAGAGAATGATCAAAGATAAGTTCACTAGTGGACGAAAATGTCATGAATGGGGGTAGGGTCATATTCGAATTGAATGTGCTAATCTGAAAATCCAAAGGTAAAGCTTTCAATGTCACTAGTGATGAATCGATGATGAAAAATCCAAGAAGATGTTGAAGGAGGATGAATTATTTAGCTTTTTTCTTCTTATGATAATTATTATGAGCGTTAACTCCCTCACATGATAAATGAATCTGAAATTGAATCGATGATGAGGTAGATTTACAAGCTTATAATAACTTGTTTGTAGAATGTGATAAATTGAACAAGTAATAGGAAAAATCTGAAAATCAAAGAAGTGAACTTGAGAAAGAAAGATTAATGAAATCTATGGATGAATGTTTAGCTATTCAAACACTTTGACTTCAAAATCTCATTGATTGCAAAGTGAAATCCGAAAAGAACTTGAATGATTCAATGATCATTTAAAGAAGTTTTAGTGATAAATTGAATCAAATGTTAGGAAATCAAAACATTCACATGATAGGTGGATTGGGTTTTAATAAACATGTTAATGCATCTTCTTCAAATGTTGCAACCATTCAAAAATCATGTTTGTGAAACCTAAAATGAAAAATGTGGAAATTGAGAATTTTGCTTACCTCAAGAAAGTTCGAAGATGTGACCAAGAAGAATAAATTGAAATTCAAAGTTCCGTAAGGACTAACTTCATTCCTACTTGTTTTCATTGTGGTGTCAAAGGTCATACCACCAAACTGTTTTCAAATTGGCTCAACAACCATGGTCTCGTAAGAATTTCCCTAGAATAGATGAACTGAATTGGAAATCAACTAAAAGTTTTAATGCCAAGTGAAACTTATTAGTGAAAAGTTAGTGTTTGTCAAATTTGTTGATATAAAAGATATGTCTAATTTAATTGACAAAATGGCAAGTTCCTCCTCAAAAGGAACAAGTCCAGGTTAAAAGAAGGATTATCTATGTCTTGTTGCTCATACGCCCTAAGTGTGCTTAACTCGTTTTGTGGTTTTGGATAGTGGTTGTTCAAAACATATGACAGGGATAAGTCGCTATTCAAAGAGCTTAAAGAAGGCAAAGGAGGTGGAAGCATCACTTATGGAGATGGCAAAATCAAGGTGATTGGTCAAGGAATTGTGGAAATTACCTGCCCTACTCCACAAGAAGTTGATGTTGAAGGTCTCCGCAAATTTATTGAGCATCACAATTTTGTGATTATGATTTAGTGGTCCAGTTTTCCAAGAAAGAATGCAGCATATTTGACTCCCAAGGAAAATGGTTGATGGGAGGAAAGCCCCGACAATTGCTATTGTCTCTCCTCAAATTCCCAAATAAGTTGCAATAAGGCAACCCGACACCGGAGAATTGTGGCATCAACGGTTGGGGCATCTAAATTTTCATGATCTGGTCGAATTTCTAAAAAAAGCCATAGGATCTACCAAAGATTCATCGGGATAAAGGAAAATGTGGCCCATGCCAATTGGGGAAACAAACTAGAACTCCTCACAAAAGATCTCGGTATTGTTACCTCTAAACTTAGAGCTTCTTCACATGGATCTCATGGCCCTACACGGACAGCTAGTTTGGGAGGCAAGAAATACATTATGGTGATCGTTGATGACTTCTCCGATACAATGGGTAATTCTAAGAGAAAAACTGAAGCCTTTGCACAAGCTCGATCTTGTTTAAAATCCAAAATGAACAAGACTGTCTCATCAAGCGGATCCGGCATCATGGCGAGAAATTCGAGAATTCAAGTTTTGAAGATTATTGTGCTCAAAGGTATCAAACAAGAATTTCATCTCCCATAACTCCTCAACAAAATGGAGTAGTTGAACGGAAAAATCGAGTCATACAAGAAATGGCAAGGTTATGATACATGCTAAGGATTTGGCACAACATTTTTGGGGAGAAGCAATCCATACAATGCCATATTGTTAATCGAGTTTTTCACCTACTACTACCAAGACACCATATGAGCTATGGCGGGAAAGAAACCCATCCAAATATTTTAGGGTGTTTGAAGTACTTACATTCTTCGTGATAGAGAAAACTTGGGAAGTTTGATAAGAGTGAAGGAAATTTTTCTTGGATACTCAATACAAGTCACTGGTGTATAACAAAAGAACCAAGACAAGAATGGAATCAAAATGTTGTCATCGATGATGAAACTACCAATGAGCATTTTGCGAAGAAGAGCCTCGGTTGAGGGGGCAAGTTGATATGTCGATAAAACTCATGAACCTCTTAGTCCGAAAGTCCGTCCACTTAAACCTTCGATTCAAGACATGACTCCTTCACCGGTTCCACACTTGAACACTCATGCACCATCCTCCGAGTCAAACTTAATCATCCTAGAGAAAATTTGGGGAAATGTTAATGAAGGATTACGCCCGAAACAGGTGGTCAATCAAGTCACTTATTCTTTTATCTCTTCTTGAACCAAAGAAGGTTAATGAGGCATTAGAAGATGAGAGTTGGGTGTCGCTATGCATGAAGAACTCAATCTTTGTTAGGAATGATGTCCGAAATTGGTTCCAAAACCAAAAGATCGAATATCATTGGCACTAAATGGATCTTTAAGAATAAATCCGAGCATGGTACAGGGTAAGAAACAAAGCTCGATTGGTTGCTCAAGGATACACTCAAAGGAAGGAGTGGATTTTGATGAGACATTTGCACTAGTAGCCGAAATCTATCGAATTTTGTTGAGCATCTCATGTCATCTCCGATCAAATTGTATCGATGGACGCCAAGAGTGTTTTCTTAATGGCATTCTTCAAGAAGAAGTATATGGCTCACCAAAAGGGTTTGGATCCAACTTATCCGGATCATGTTTACAAGTTGAAAAAGGCGCTTTATGGATTGAAACAAGCTCCGGAGGGATGAACGTCGACAACATATCTTCTTGCACATGGGTTCATCCGAGACAGTGACGACATTGTTCATTCGAGGAAAGGCATACCTTCTCATTGTCCAAATTTATGTAGATGACATTATCTTTGGCTCTCGTTGACTCACGGCTCATCAATTTTCTAAATGAAGCAAGAGTTTGAAATGAGTATGATTGGTGAACGACCTACTTTCTAGGTTTTCAAGTTCAACAATCCAACAAAGGCATTTTGTATCTCAACCAAAGTATGCCAAAGATCTTGTGAAGAGATTTGGGTTGGATGGAAAAGTCATGCTCGCACACCCATAGTAAGTGTTGTCGAAAGGCATGTAGCTGGAAAACCTTGGCCAAACTTTTAGAGCATGATAGGTGTCTCCTTTATCTTACCTAGTCACGGAATATCTTTCGGGGGTGTATGTGCTCGATTCCGCTAATCCAAAGGAATCCCATCCGCCGTTAAACGGATCCTCGTATGTAAATGGCACAATCAATTTTGGAATTTATTTCTTACTAATACAAATCTTGAACTTGGGATATTCGATTGTCCTGGAAATGCGATGATCGAAAGAGTACATCAGCGGATGTTTTTACGTGGGAACGAATTGGTCGCTGGATGAGTAAGAAACAAAACTCCATCTCTTTCTCCGAGGCCGAATATATACGGGAGCTGTGACACATCATCAAGATGAAGCAACCTTGCCGACTATGGATTTGATCAAGGAAAAATGATTGTTCTTGACAATATGAGTGCCATCAACATCTCAAAGAACTGTTCAACATTCACGCAAAACACATTGACATTCGTCATCATTTCATCCGTGACTTGGTCGAGACCTGGTGGTATCTCTTGAATTTATGCCATAACACCAATTAGTACTTTTACAAAACCCTAGATGGATCTAGGTTTGAGTATCTCAGAATGCTATTGGTGTATGATCTCTCATGATTGTATACATAGAACATGCCTAGAAATTGCACATATTGATACTTATCTATAGTGTTTAGGGCAATTTTTTTGTGTTTTGTCCGATTTGCTTTTATTATCTTTACTTCCTTTATTTTATTTTATTTTTTCTAATTGTTAGATATTCATTACTCATGTCTTGTGCTCAAATGAATTTTTCACATATGAGTGGGGTCAATATTTCGCAATTTACATCTATTGCTCCATATGTTTGATATACTTTGTTTTTAAGAAAAAGGAGTAAAAGTTTTTTTCTCATGTCCCAAATTGTGCATTGTTACCCCCATTAGGTTTAGATTTTTGCTATGTGTTTGGAAATTTGGAGCAAACATTTTGTTTGGAAGATAGGCGTAGAATCTTGCCACTTGGCCAACTCGTTAGTTGAACCTAGCTCCTAAAAATTCCACCATTCTACCAAAAAAAAAAAAAAAAAAGCTCGATGATTTCATTTTGTCATTCGTCCCTAAAGAAAGAATCTGATCAAATCATTTGAAATAGATGATTACTAAAGGACATGGTAAAAGAAAATGATCAATCTCGGGAGAGTGTATCGGATGAGGAATCTAGGTCCTAACATTATAAGGTTTTTGTTTTGCATCATCCGGTCTTCATTTACAAAATGTCCGCCTAGATTCACCTTTCATTGATGAAATCTTAGTTAATGGGAGTATTCACACACTACACCATCACATGAGATCTCCGATAATTGCTTACTTGACCGAATTCACAAATGGTTGTGTCTTGCATATGGTACATTTATGATGTAAGTGTATATTTTTGACCACTCAATTGTTAAGATTTCATAAGAACACTCATGGGTTATTAGATATCTAAACAACTCGTTTGTTTTCGTTTTTTCAGTTTTTCTTAAAAAAATTAATTAATTAATTAATTAATTATTTTGTTTGTTTTTTTAGTTTATTTTTATTGTTGGGTCCCTTTTGGCTTACATGTCCCACCAAAACAACTTTGGTTGTTCCTTCCTTAAAACCCTTGCATTCCCATTATTCATATTTCTTGCTCGAAACCATTTTTTTCTCAATTTTTTTTTGTGTTCGTCGATTGTTCTCCTTGTGTCCATCTCCTCTACCTATATTCAACATCCAACAATCCCGGTATGTTCTTATTTCTCCTTTATTTTTTTCAGTTTTTATGCTCAAATCAAAACTTGGGATGAATATGGTTGGGTTTGAATTTGAAAGTCCGAATTTTGTTGTGATTATTTAGAGTTGATAGTTCTATCTCTTTCACATAAGTGTACTCAAATACATTACCTATGATGTATTTAGGACTGGTTTCTTCGCCATGTGTTTGTTCATGCTCACATCTATATGCCCATCCTCTGCTTGATAAAATGCCTCCAAGAATCAAATATCCATGTGCTTATTTTCTTTCAATCAAATTGATCTACTTCATTTATTTGTCTTTCAATATTGATTGGCATAGCACTAGGAATCGTGTATCAAATTCATGGATTGTTGGATGATTTTTCTTGCCCATAACGTGTTTGATAAAATGTCCGTTTTGAAATTGTGTTCCATGTTTGCTCATTACCATGCTTTATTTCAAGACATTTAGTTTTTAGATGTTGGTTGCAAAGTGTCAAGATATATACATGATTTTTTCTCAACCGTGATAATACATAGCTCAATGCCTATTACAAGGTTGATGTAATCCACATTTCAAATTTTTAGGTTGCATCTTTTCGATTGGGATCACTTTGGATCACTTGTTTCATCTCAAAATTATTTTCCATGATAATTTCTTCCATGATTTGAGGTATTCGTTTATTTTCTTTGAAATGACTGCAGCAAATGGTGTATCCAATATCAAAATCAACAATCGAGAAAGCGCACTCTGAAGAAAAATCGCCCTACAAGATAAGATTTTGACTCCAAAATTGTGATCGGCGTGGAGTAGAACAAAATGACCTTCGAGTTGAACCTTTGATTCATTCATGACATCTTCCAAGCAAATCAATGGACCTCCTTGTTCATTCCCGTTAGGCCTACACTGGTTAGTTCGGGAATTCTACTACAACATCGGGAACATTGACTTAGTTGGTCCCCGTCATTCAAGACCAAAGTATCCGGAAAACTCTCAATATCACTCCGGTGACGGGAAGTTACGGAATTCCATTGACAAATGAGAAGCCGCCCCATTTCGGATGATGATCCATAACCGACAAAAGTAAATCATGGCGTTCTAAATCCAAGTCGCGCTTGTATGGGATGCGCACGAACAAAATTCCGATTGGCTATGTTCGGGCTCCAGAGATTGTTAACTCGGATTTTATTGCAAAATTTGGCCAATGTCTCAACATAGTCACTTAACTATCGAACGAGCAATGATGATTTATGGCATCATCAAACGTGTTGAGTTTTGTCTCGCACTCATATGGTTTTGACCATGATCGAGCTCCATGAAGATCACGCCATTGCATTACCGTATGGGGACTCATTACAAAGATTTTGAGCCACTTTGCCAAAGATTTCGCAAATGAACATATGGAAGCTCCCGGGCTACTTTGGCAAAGGCTGTGAAGTCAAATGCACAACTTAGGCTTCAAGCTCCGGATGTGAAATTTATCAAGGACCGGCTTTACCAAGAATAAGTTTGTTGCTTGCATTGCATTCGATGCTACACTTTATGTTTTTGGTTTCATGAGATATTTTGCTTAAACTCTAGAATTTACATTTTTTTAGCCCTTTGCCCTTCCGAGACAAAAAGGGGAGTTGTTTTGATGTGTCAATTTTGTTCCCGAATGGCCAAAAGGGAGTTTGTTAGTTTAGGTTTGGCACATTCGGTTTGCATGTATGTTGGTGAAAATTATCACCTCAAAATGTTTAGAAGAAAATTTAGAGGCATGTCCCGACCCGAAAACGGGTTCGGACACAAAACCAGCAAGGGTATTTGAAGAGCGGTCCGACCTCGCCAAGGGTCCGGACCTGATTTGGCTGTTTGATGAGGCGTCCGACCGATATCCGAAAGTGATGTTTGAAGGAGATGTCCGACCTGGGTTGGGTGACCCGGCCCGGAATACGTTTGAAGGAGATGTCCACCTTGGTTGGGTCCGACATCGCCCAAGAACACATTTTTGTTGAGATGTCCGGAACACGTTGGAGGTCCACATCACTAGGTTACAAAGTAAACCAGCCATGTCCGGACCTCGATCAACCATGTCCGGACGCAAATTTGTGTATTTTTCTATTTAAGCACGGAGTTTGCCATTGTAACCCGATTTTATTGAGAAAAATCAGGGTGCTTAAAGAGAGAATTTGTTCTAGATTATTGTTGAAGAGAAAATACGGAAGCCAATCGGAGTTCCTGAAAGGAAATTTTAAGAATCGGCGGATGTTGGAAAGGGCACGAGGTAGAAGTCAAGTGGGTCACTTGTCGGTGCAAGGAAGAGTCAAAGGTTTTGTTATTCTTCATGTATTCCTTATTCTTCTAGATAGTGAATTGATTTTGGTTTGGGTTCTTGAGAGGTTTTATATTTAGAGAGTTCTCTAAATGGTTTTCTTAGTAACCAAATTTCTGTGTTCTTGATTGCAAATTTTTTGATTTGGTTGATTTTTAACGCTAAGTTAGATCTGTTTGATATTTTTGTAAAACTCCTAGACGGTGAATAGGTGATAATTGGAGTCATTTTAGAATTTTCATCTTCAAAAACAAACATTTCCCATTTCCAAACCCCTAATCCTCTTTTATTCCTCTTCATGCTCGATTTCTTCTCACCCTTATCTCGCCATTTACTAGTGCTTTATCCTTCAACTTCACTACTTTCCCGGATGACACCATAGCGATGAGAGAGCTTTTGGGAAGGCTGTCATCCAACTCACCGCAACCATGTCGATCAGCGCGTAGGTCGAGCCCGATTTCATCCCATGAAACCGGGACAAGGCATCCCGTAATCTTACATTGCACTACCCACTTTTCCTTTGTCATTGACTCAAAAATAACACGAGTTATGGAGATGGGATTGCCTTCTTTCTTGCTCCTAATGGATCAACAACTCTAATCCTGTCACCAAAGGTGGCGCTATGGGTCTTGCCGGGATTACATCAAAATTCGACGGAAAATACTTTTGTCGCAGGGAGTTTGACATCTATTCAAATGAATATGATCCGGCCAACATGTAGGTATTGATATAAAATTCATGCTATCTTTGCTAATGTGTCATGGGAGTAGAATATCTATTATGGAAGGGAGAATTAATGAAGCTTGGATTTGTTATAATTCAAGTTCTCATAATTTGAGTGTTCTCTTCATCGATCTCATAAACAATGCTACCGTATGGCAATCCCTTTCTTATATTGTTGATTTGAGAGATCACTTA